>CM060948.1:582500-694583 GCA_030765055.1 Mantis religiosa
CATCCATCCATCCATCCATCCTTCCACCCTTCCGTCCATTCATTCGATACATCCGTCCATCCGTCCATTCATCCATCCGTCTATCCATCCATCCTTCCGTCCGTCCATCCATCCGTCCATCCATCCATCCATCCGTCCATCCATACATCCGTCCATCTATCATCCATCCATCCATACATCCACCCATCCATCCATCCATCCAGCCATCCATCCATACATCGATCCAGCCATCCATCCATACATCCTTCCATCCGTCCATCCATACATCCGCCCATTCATCATCCATCCATCCATACATCCATCCACACATCCATACATCCATCCATCCACCCATCCATCCATCCATCCGTCCACCCATCCAGCCATCCATCCTTCCATCCGTCCGTCCATCCGTCCACCCGTCTATCCATCCGACCATCCGTCTGTCCATCCGTGCATCCGTCCATCCATCTATCCATTCATTCACCCATCCATGCTTCCGTTTATCCATGCATTACTCCATCCATCCATCCACCCATCTATCCCTCCATCCATCCACCCGTACACCCATCCATCCCGCCATTCATGCATCCATCCGTCCGCCCATCCACCCATCCATCCATTCATCCATCCATCCGTCCATTCATCCACCCATTTATCCATCCATTAGTCCACACATTCATCCAGCCATCCCTCTGTCCGTCCACCTATCAATCCATCCACCCAGCCATCCATCCGTCCATCCGTCCGTTTATTAATTCACCCATCTCTCCATTCATCCATCCATCCACCCAGCCAGCCAACCATCCATCCGTCCTCCCATTCATCTACCCATCTATCGATCCATCCGTCCAACCATCCATCCATCCATCGAACCGTACGTCCATCCGTCCATCCATCCCTCCATCCATCCATCCCCCCATCCATACATCCATCCATCCATCCACCATCCATACATCCGTCCATCCATTCATCCATCCATCCATCCATCCACCCCTCCATACATCCATCCACCCAATCATACATCCATCCATCGATCCATTCGTCCATCGATCCATCCCTCCGTCCATCCATCCATCCTTATATCCATCCATCCGTCCATTCATCCATCCATCCATACAGCCATCCATCCAACCATCCCTCCGTCCATTCATTCATCCATCCATCCATACATCCACCCATCCATACATACATCCAGCCATCAATCCATCCATCCCTCCGTCAATCCATCCGTTCATCCATCCATATATCCATCCATCCATCCAATCTTCCATCCATCCATCCACCCATCCATCCACCCATCCATTCCTCCATCCATACATCCGTTCATCCATACATACGTCCCCCATCCATGCATCCATCCATCCATCCACCCACCCATCCATTCATCCATCCGTCCATCCATCCATCCATTCATCCGTCCACCCATCCATCCATCCATCCGTCCATCCATCCATCCAGCCGTCCATCCGTCCATCCATCTATCCATCCATCCACCCAACCATCCATCCGTCTGTCGATCCGTCCGTCTATTCATCCACCCATCTATCCATTCATCCATTCATCCATCCAGCCATCCATCCGTCCATCCATCCGTCCGTCCATCTATCCATCCATCCACACAGCCATCCGTCCATCCATCCATCCGTCCCCCCATCCATCCCGCCATCCATCCATGCATCCATCAATCCATCTATCAATCCACCCAGCCAGCCGTCCGTCCAATCATCCATCCATCCCTATATCCATCCATCCATCCATCCACCCATCCATACATCCATCCATACATCCATCCATCGATCCATCCATCCACTCACCCATACACCCGTCCAACCAACCAACCATCCATCCATCCATTCATCCAACCATCCATCCATCCATACATACATACATTCATCCATCCATCCACCCATCCATAAATCCATCCATTCACCCATCCATACATCCGTCCATCCATCAACCCATCCATACATCCATCCACCAATCCATACATCCATCCATCCACCCATCCATTCATCCACCCAGCCATACATCCGTCCATCCATCCATTCATCCACCCATCTATACATCCATCCATCCGTCCATCCATCCATCCATCCATCCACCCATCCATCCATACATCCATCCATCCATCCACCCACCCACACCTACATCCATCCATCCAACCAGCCATTCATCCATCCATCCGTTCATCCGTACAACCGTCCATCCATCCATCCATCCACCCATCCATCCGTCCATCTATCCAACCATTCAACCATCCACCCATCAATATGTCCATCCCTCCGTCCATCCATACACCCATCCCGCCATTCATCCATCCGTCCGTTCATATATTCGTCCATTCGTCCATCCATCAATCCATCCGTCCTTACATCCATCCATCCACCCATCCATACATACATCCATTTATCCATCCACCCATCCATCCATCCATCCGTCTGTCCGTCCATCCATCCATCCACCAATCCATCCATCCATCCATCCATCCATCCATCCATTCATCCGTCCACCCATCCATCCATCCGCTGATCCATACATCCATCCATCCCGCCATCCATCCATCCGTCCATCCATATATACATCCATCCGTCCATCCATCCATCCGTCCATCCATCCATCGATCTATATATCCGTCCATTCGTCCATCCATCCATTCATCCGTCCGTCCATCCATCCATCTATCCATCCATCCATCCATCCATCCTTCCACCCATCCAACCGTCCATCCACCCATCCATCCGTCCATCTATACATCCGTCCATCCATCCATCCATCTAATCATCCATCCATCCATCCTCCCATCCATCCATCCACCCATCCATCCATCCACACATCCATACATCCATCCATCCGTCCATCCATACATCCATCCCGCCATCCGTGCAACCGTCCATCCATACATCCGTCCTTCCGTCCATTCATCCATCCGTCTATCCATCCATCCATCCGTCCGCCCATCCATCCGTCCATCCATCCATTCATCCGTCCATCCATACATCCGTCCATCTATCATCCATCCATCCATACATCCACCCATCCATCCATCCAGCCATCCATCCATACATCCATCCAGCCATCCATCCATACATCCTTACATCCGTCCATCCATACATCCGCCCATCCATCATCCATCCATCCATACATCCATGCACACATCCATACATCCATCCATCCACCCATCCATCCATCCATCCATCCGTTCACCCATCCAGCCATCCATCCATCCGTCCGTCCGTCCATCCATCCACCCATCTATCCATCCATCCGTCCACCCATCCGTCCATCCGTCTGTCCATCCGTGCATCCGTCCATCCATCTGTCCATTCATTCACCCATCCATGCTTTCGTTTATCCATGCATCCCTCCGTCCTTCCATCCACCCATCAATACATCCATTCATACATCCGTCCCTCCATCCATCCATCCACCCATCTATCCCTCCATCCATCCGTACACCCATCCATCCAGCCATCCATCCATCCATCCATCCATCCGTCCGCCCATCCAACCATCCATCCATTAATCCATCCATCCGTCCATTCATCCATCCATTTATCCATCCATTAGTCCGCACATTCATCCAGCCATCCCTCTGTCCGTCCACCTATCAATCCATCCACCCAGCCATCCATCCGTCCATCCTTCCGTTTATTAATTCACCCATCTCTCCATTCATCCATCCACCCAGCCATCCAACCATTCATCCGTCCTCCCATTCATCTACCCATCTATCGATCCATCCGTCCAACCATCCATCCAGCCATCGAACCGTACGTCCATCCGTCCATCCATCCCTCCATCCATCCATCCCCCCATCCATACATCCATCCATCCATCCACCATCCATACATCCGTCCATCCATCCATCCTTCCACCCATCCATCCAACCATCCGTCCACCCATCCATCCATTCGTCCATCCATCCGTCCGTCCATCCGTCCATCCATCCATCCATCCACCCATCCATACATCCATCCATCCATCCAACCAACCATCCTTCCATCAATCCATTCGTGCATCCATACATCCGTCCATCCATCCATCCATCCATCCACCCATCCCTCCATACATCCATCCATCCTTCCATCCACCCACCAACACATACATCCATCCATCCAGCCATTCATCCATCCATCCGTTCATCCATACAACCGTCCATCCATCCATTCATCCATCCATCCACCCATCCATCCGTCTAACCATCCATCCATTCAACCATCCACCCATCAATATATCCATCCCTTCGCCCATCCATACATCCATCCCGCCATTCATCCATCCGTCCATTCATACATTCGTCCATTCGTCCATCCATCCATCCTTCCGTCCATCCATCCATCCATCCATCCACCCATCCATCCATACGTCCGTCCATCCATCCATTCATCCACCAATCCATCCATCCATTCATTCATCCGTCCAAACATCCATCCATCCGTCCGTCCGTCCATTAATCCATCCACCCATCTATCCATGCATCCGTCCTCCCATCCATCCATCCATCCCTCCATCCATCCATCCCCCCATCCATACATCCATCCATCCATCCACCATCCATACATCCGGCCATCCATTCATCCATCCATCCATCCATCCACCCATCCATACATCCATCCACCCAATCATACATCCATCCATCGATCCATTCGTCCATCGATCCATCCCTCCGTCCATCCATCCATCCTTATATCCATCCATCCGTCCATTCATCCATCCATCCATACAGCCATCCATCCAACCATCCCTCCGTCCATTCATTCATCCATCCATCCATACATCCACCCATCCATACATACATCCAGCCATCCATCCATCCCTCCGTCAATCCATCCGTTCATCCATCCATATATCCATCCATCCATCCAATCTTCCATCCATCCATCCACCCATCCATCCACCCATCCATTCCTCCATCCATACATCCGTTCATCCATACATACGTCCCCCCATCCATGCATCCATCCATCCATCCACCCACCCATCCATTCATCCATCCGTCCATCCATCCATCCATTCATCCGTCCACCCATCCATCCATCCATCCATCCGTCCATCCATCCATCCAGCCGTCCATCCGTCCATCCATCTATCCATCCATCCACCCAACCATCCATCCGTCTGTCGATCCGTCCGTCTATTCATCCACCCATCTATCCATTCATCCATTCATCCATCCAGCCATCCATCCGTCCATCCATCCGTCCGTCCATCTATCCATCCATCCACACAGCCATCCGTCCATCCATCCATCCGTCCCCCCATCCATCCCGCCATCCATCCATGCATCCATCAATCCATCTATCAATCCACCCAGCCAGCCGTCCGTCCAATCATCCATCCATCCCTATATCCATCCATCAATCCATCCACCCATCCATACATCCATCCATACATCCATCCATCGATCCATCCATCCACTCACCCATACACCCGTCCAACCAACCAACCATCCATCCATCCATTCATCCAACCATCCATCCATCCATACATACATACATTCATCCATCCATCCACCCATCCATAAATCCATCCATCCATTCACCCATCCATACATCCGTCCATCCATCAACCCATCCATACATCCATCCACCAATCCATACATCCATCCATCCACCCATCCATTCATCCACCCAGCCATACATCCGTCCATCCATCCATTCATCCACCCATCTATACATCCATCCATCCGTCCATCCATCCATCCATCCATCCACCCATCCATCCATACATCCATCCATCCATCCACCCACCCACACCTACATCCATCCATCCAACCAGCCATTCATCCATCCATCCGTTCATCCGTACAACCGTCCATCCATCCATCCATCCACCCATCCATCCGTCCATCTATCCAACCATTCAACCATCCACCCATCAATATGTCCATCCCTCCGTCCATCCATACACCCATCCCGCCATTCATCCATCCGTCCGTTCATATATTCGTCCATTCGTCCATCCATCAATCCATCCGTCCTTACATCCATCCATCCACCCATCCATACATACATCCATTTATCCATCCACCCATCCATCCATCCATCCGTCCGTCCGTCCATCCATCCATCCACCAATCCATCCATCCATCCATCCATCCATTCATCCGTCCACCCATCCATCCATCCGCTGATCCATACATCCATCCATCCCGGCATCCATCCATCCGTCCATCCATATATACATCCATCCGTCCATCCATCCATCCGTCCATCCATCCATCGATCTATATATCCGTCCATTCGTCCATCCATCCATTCATCCGTCCGTCCATCCATCCATCTATCCTTCCACCCATCCAACCGTCCATCCACCCATCCATCCGTCCATCTATACATCCGTCCATCCATCCATCCATCTAATCATCCATCCATCCATCCTTCCACCCTTCCATTCACCCATCCATCAATCCATTCATCCATCCGTCCATCCATACATCCGTCCATTCCCCCATCCATCCTTCCATCCATCCATCCACCCTCCCATCCATCCATCCACCCATCCATCCATCCACACATCCATACATCCATCCATCCGTCCATCCATACATCCATCCCGCCATCCGTGCAACCGTCCATCCATACATCCGTCCTTCCGTCCATTCATCCATCCGTCTATCCATCCATCCATCCGTCCGCCCATCCATCCATCCGTCCATCCATCCATTCATCCGTCCATCCATACATCCGTCCATCTATCATCCATCCATCCATACATCCACCCATCCATCCATCCAGCCATCCATCCATACATCCATCCAGCCATCCATCCATACATCCTTACATCCGTCCATCCATACATCCGCCCATCCATCATCCATCCATCCATACATCCATGCACACATCCATACATCCATCCATCCACCCATCCATCCATCCATCCGTTCACCCATCCAGCCATCCATCCATCCGTCCGTCCGTCCATCCATCCACCCATCTATCCATCCATCCGTCCACCCATCCGTCCATCCGTCTGTCCATCCGTGCATCCGTCCATCCATCTGTCCATTCATTCACCCATCCATGCTTTCGTTTATCCATGCATCCCTCCGTCCTTCCATCCACCCATCAATACATCCATTCATACATCCGTCCCTCCATCCATCCATCCACCCACCTATCCCTCCATCCATCCGTACACCCATCCATCCAGCCATCCATCCATCCATCCATCCGTCCGCCCATCCAACCATCCATCCATTAATCCATCCATCCGTCCATTCATCCATCCATTTATCCATCCATTAGTCCGCACATTCATCCAGCCATCCCTCTGTCCGTCCACCTATCAATCCATCCACCCAGCCATCCATCCGTCCATCCTTCCGTTTATTAATTCACCCATCTCTCCATTCATCCATCCACCCAGCCATCCAACCATTCATCCGTCCTCCCATTCATCTACCCATCTATCGATCCATCCGTCCAACCATCCATCCAGCCATCGAACCGTACGTCCATCCGTCCATCCATCCCTCCATCCATCCATCCCCCCATCCATACATCCATCCATCCATCCACCATCCATACATCCGTCCATCCATCCATCCTTCCACCCATCCATCCAACCATCCGTCCACCCATCCATCCATTCGTCCATCCATCCGTCCGTCCATCCGTCCATCCATCCATCCATCCACCCATCCATACATCCATCCATCCATCCATCCAACCAACCATCCTTCCATCAATCCATTCGTGCATCCATACATCCGTCCATCCATCCATCCATCCATCCATCCACCCATCCCTCCATACATCCATCCATCCTTCCATCCACCCACCAACACATACATCCATCCATCCAGCCATTCATCCATCCATCCGTTCATCCATACAACCGTCCATCCATCCATCCATCCATCCACCCATCCATCCGTCCAACCATCCATCCATTCAACCATCCACCCATCAATATATCCATCCCTTCGTCCATCCATACATCCATCCCGCCATTCATCCATCCGTCCATTCATACATTCGTCCATTCGTCCATCCATCCATCCTTCCGTCCATACATCCATCCATCCATCCACCCATCCATCCATACGTCCGTCCATCCATCCATTCATCCACCAATCCATCCATCCATTCATTCATCCGTCCAAACATCCATCCATCCGTCCGTCCGTCCATTAATCCATCCACCCATCTATCCATGCATCCGTCCTCCCATCCATCCATCCATCCGTCCGTCCATCCATCCATCTATCCATCCATTCATTCATCCATCCATCCATCCGTCCATGCATCCATCCGTCCGTCCATCCGTTCATCCATCCATCAATCCATCCTTCAACGAGCCATCCATCCGTCCATCCGTCCGTCCATTCATTCACGCATCTATGCATCCATCCGTCCACCCATCCATCCAGCCATCCATCCGTCTATCCATCCGTAAATCCATCCATCCATATATCCATCCATCCAGCCATCCATCCGACTATCCATCCGTTAATCCGTCGATTCATCCATCCATCCCTCCATCCATCCATCCATCCACCCATCCATAAATCCATCCATCCGGCCATCCATCCATCCATACATCCATCCACCCATCCATACATCATTAACATCCATCCACCCATACATACAACCGTACATCCATCCATTCATCGGTGCAACCATCCATCCATCCACCCATCCATACATCCATCCATCGATCCATCCGTCCATGCAGCCATCCATCCATCCACCCACTCATACATCCATCCATTGATCCAGTCGTCCATCCATCCATCCATCCATCCACCCATCCATACATCCATCCAGCCATCCATCCATCCATCCCTCCGTCCATCCATCCAGCTTTATATCCAACCATCCGTCCATACATCCATCCATCCATACATCCATCCATCCAACCATCCCTCCTTCCATCCATTCATCCATCCATCCATACATCCACCCATCCATACATCCATCCAGACGTCCATCCATCCATCCCTCCGTCCATCCATCCATCCATCCATATATCCATCCATCCGCCCAGCCATCCATTCATCCAATCATCCATCCATCCACCCATCCATCCACCCATCCATTCGTCCATCCATACATCCGTCCATCCATACATCCGTTCCCCCATCCATCCATCCATCCATCCACCCACCCATCCATTCATCCATCCGTCCATCCATCCATCTATCCATACATACATACATCCTTGCATCCACCCATCTATCCATACATCCATCAATCCGTCCATCCAACCATCCGTCCACCCATCCATCCATCCGTCCATCCATCCATCCAGCCGTCCATCCGTCCATCCATCCATCCACCCATCCATCCAACCAACCATCCGTCAACCTATCAATCCATCCATTCGTCCATCCATCCATCCGTCCATCCGTCCATCCATCCACCCATCCAGACATCCATCCATCCACCCATCCAACCTTCCATCTATCCATTCGTGCATCCATACATCCGTCCATCCATCCATCCATCCATCCATCCATCCATCCACCCACCCATCCATCCAAACATCCATCCATCCTTCCATCCACCCACCCACACATACATCCGTCCACCCATCCATCCGTCCATCCATCCATCCATTCAACCATTCACCCATCAATATATCCATCCATCCGTCCATCCATACATCCATCGCGCCATTCATCCATCCGTCCATACATCCATCCATCCACCCATCCATCCATTCACCCGTCCACACATCCATCCATCCATCCGTCCGTCCTTTATCCATCCACCCATGTATCCATCCATCCGTCCATCCATCCAACCATTCAACCATCCACCAATCAATATGTCCATCCATCCGTCCATCCATACACCCATCCCGCCATTCATCCATCCGACCATTCATATATTCGTCCATTCGTCCATCCATCCATCCATCCATCCATCCATCCGTCCTTACATCCATCCATCCACCCATCCATACATACATCCATTTATCCATCCACCCATCCATCCATCCGTCCGTCCGTCCATCCATCCATCCAACAATCCATCCATCCAACCATCCATCCATCCATTCATCCGTCCACCCATCCATCCATCCGCTAATCCATACATCCATCCATCCGTCCAACCATACATCCATCCCGCTATCCATCCATCCGTCCATCCATATATACATCCATCCGTCCATCAATCCATCCGTCCATCCATCCATCCGTCCATCCATCCATCGATCCATATATCCGTCCATCCGTCCATCAATCCATTCATCCGTCCGTCCATCCATCCATCTATCCATCCATCCATCCATCCATCCTTCCACCCATCCATCCGTCCATCCACCCATCCATCCGTCCATCTATACATCCGTCCATCCATCCATCCATCTACCCATCCATCCATCCATCCTTCCACCCTTCCGTCCATCCAAACATCCGTCCATCCCTCCATCCATCCTTCCATCCATCCATCCACCCTCCCATCCATGCATCCACCCATCCATCCATCCGTCCATCCATACATCCATACCGCCATCCGTGCAACCGTCCATCGATACATCCGTCCATCCGTCCATTCATCCATCCGTCTATCCATCCATCCTTCCGTCCGTCCATCCATCCGTCCATCCATCCATCCATCCGTCCATCCATACATCCGTCCATCTATCATCCATCCATCCATACATCCACCCATCCATCCATCCATCCATCCAGCCATCCATCCATACATCCATCCAGCCATCCATCCATACATCCTTCCATCCGTCCATCCATACATCCGCCCATCCATCATCCATCCATCCATACATCCATCCACACATCCATACATCCATCCATCCACCCATCCATCCATCCATCCGTCCACCCATCCAGCCATCCATCCTTCCATCCGTCCGTCCATCCGTCCACCCGTCTATCCATCCATCCGTCCACCCATCCGACCATCCGTCTGTCCATCCGTGCATCCGTCCATCCATCTATCCATTCATTCACCCATCCATGCTTCCGTTTATCCATGCATTACTCCGTCCTTCCATCCACCCATCAATACATCCATTGATACATCCGTCCCTCCATCCATCCATCCACCCATCTATCCCTCCATCCATCCACCCGTACACCCATCCCTCCCGCCATCCATGCATCCATCCGTCCGCCCATCCAACCATCCATTCATCCATCCATCCGTCCATTCATCCACCCATTTATCCATCCATTAGTCCACACATTCATCCAGCCATCCCTCTATCCGTCCACCTATCAATCCATCCACCCAGCCATCCATCCGTCCATCCGTCCGTTTATTAATTCACCCATCTCTCCATTCATCCATCCATCCACCCAGCCAGCCAACCATCCATCCGTCCTCCCATTCATCTACCCATCTATCGATCCATCCGTCCAACCATCCATCCATCCATCGAACCGTACGTCCATCCGTCCATCCATCCCTCCATCCATCCATCCCCCCATCCATACATCCATCCATCCATCCACCATCCATACATCCGTCCATCCATTCATCCATCCATCCATCCATCCACCCATCCATACATCCATCCACCCAATCATACATCCATCCATCGATCCATTCGTCCATCGATCCATCCCTCCGTCCATCCATCCATCCATCCTTATATCCATCCATCCGTCCATTCATCCATCCATCCATACAGCCATCCATCCAACCATCCCTCCGTCCATTCATTCATCCATCCATCCATACATCCACCCATCCATACATCCATCCAGCCATCCATCCATCCATCCCTCCGTCAATCCATCCGTTCATCCATCCATATATCCATCCATCCATCCAATCTTCCATCCATCCATCCATCCACCCATCCATCCACCCATCCATTCCTCCATCCATACATCCGTTCATCCATACATACGTCCCCCCATCCATGCATCCATCCATCCATCCACCCACCCATCCATTCATCCATCCGTCCATCCATCCATCCATTCATCCGTCCACCCATCCATCCATCCATCCGTCCATCCATCCATCCAGCCGTCCATCCGTCCATCCATCTATCCATCCATCCACCCAACCATCCATCCGTCTGTCGATCCGTCCGTCTATTCATCCACCCATCTATCCATTCATCCATTCATCCATCCAGCCATCCATCCGTCCATCCATCCATCCGTCCGTCCATCTATCCATCCATCCACACAGCCATCCGTCCATCCATCCATCCGTCCCTCCATCCATCCCGCCATCCATCCATGCATCCATCAATCCATCTATCAATCCACCCAGCCAGCCGTCCGTCCAATCATCCATCCATCCCTCCATCCATCCATCCACCCATCCATACATCCATCCATCGATCCATCCATCCACTCATCCATACACCCGTCCAACCAACCAACCATCCATCCATCCATTCATCCAACCATCCATCCATCCATACATACATACATTCATCCATTCATCCACCCATCCATAAATCCATCCATCCATTCACCCATCCATACATCCGTCCATCCATCAACCCATCCATACATCCATCCACCAATCCATACATCCATCCATCCACCCATCCATTCATCCACCCAGCCATACATCCGTCCATCCATCCATTCATCCACCCATCTATACATCCATCCATCCGTCCATCCATCCATCCATCCATCCACCCATCCATCCATACATCCATCCATCCATCCACCCACCCACACCTACATCCATCCATCCAACCAGCCATTCATCCATCCATCCGTTCATCCGTACAACCGTCCATCCATCCATCCATCCACCCATCCATCCGTCCATCCATCCAACCATTCAACCATCCACCCATCAATATGTCCATCCCTCCGTCCATCCATACACCCATCCCGCCATTCATCCATCCGTCCGTTCATATATTCGTCCATTCGTCCATCCATCAATCCATCCGTCCTTACATCCATCCATCCACCCATCCATACATACATCCATTTATCCATCCACCCATCCATCCATCCATCCGTCCGTCCGTCCATCCATCCATCCACCAATCCATCCATCCATCCATCCATCCATCCATCCATCCATTCATCCGTCCACCCATCCATCCATCCGCTGATCCATACATCCATCCATCCGTGCATCCATACATCCATCCCGCCATCCATCCATCCGTCCATCCATATATACATCCATCCGTCCATCCATCCATCCATCCATCCGTCCATCCATCCATCGATCTATATATCCGTCCATTCGTCCATCCATCCATTCATCCGTCCGTCCATCCATCCATCTATCCATCCATCCATCCATCCATCCTTCCACCCATCCAACCGTCCATCCACCCATCCATCCGTCCATCTATACATCCGTCCATCCATCCATCCATCTAATCATCCATCCATCCATCCATCCTTCCACCCTTCCATTCACCCATCCATCCATTCATCCATCCGTCCATCCATACATCCGTCCATTCCCCCATCCATCCCTCCATCCATCCATCCACCCTCCCATCCATCCATCCACCCATCCATCCACACATCCATACATCCATCCATCCGTCCATCCATACATCCATCCCGCCATCCGTGCAACCGTCCATCCATACATCCGTCCATCCGTCCATTCATCCATCCGTCTATCCATCCATCCATCCGTCCGTCCATCCATCCATCCGTCCATCCATCCATTCATCCGTCCATCCATACATCCGTCCATCTATCATCCATCCATCCATACATCCACCCATCCATCCATCCAGCCATCCATCCATACATCCATCCAGCCATCCATCCATACATCCTTACATCCGTCCATCCATACATCCGCCCATCCATCATCCATCCAGCCATACATCCATGCACACATCCATACATCCATCCATCCACCCATCCATCCATCCATCCGTTCACCCATCCAGCCATCCATCCATCCGTCCGTCCGTCCATCCATCCACCCATCTATCCATCCATCCATCCGTCCACCCATCCGTCCATCCGTCTGTCCATCCGTGCATCCGTCCATCCATCTGTCCATTCATTCACCCATCCATGCTTTCGTTTATCCATGCATCCCTCCGTCCTTCCATCCACCCATCAATACATCCATTCATACATCCGTCCCTCCATCCATCCATCCACCCATCTATCCCTCCATCCATCCATCCGTACACCCATCCATCCAGCCATCCATCCATCCATCCATCCATCCATCCGTCCGCCCATCCAACCATCCATCCATTAATCCATCCATCCGTCCATCCTTCCGTTTATTAATTCACCCATCTCTCCATTCATCCATCCACCCAGCCATCCAACCATCCATCCGTCCTCCCATTCATCTACCCATCTATCGATCCATCCGTCCAACCATCCATCCAGCCATCGAACCGTACGTCCATCCGTCCATCCATCCCTCCATCCATCCATCCCCCCATCCATACATCCATCCATCCATCCATCCATCCACCATCCATACATCCGTCCATCCATCCATCCATCCACCCATCCATCCATCCATCCACCCATCCATACATCCATCCATCCACCCAATCATACATCCATCCATCGATCCATTCGTCCATCCATCCATTCCTCCGTCCATCCATCCATCCATCCTTATATCCATCCATCCGTTCATACATCCATCCATCCATACAGCCATCCATCCAACCATCCCTCCGTCCATCCATTCATCCATCCATCCATACATCCACCCATCCATACATCCATCCATCCAGCCATCCATCCATCCATCCCTCCGTCAATCCATCCATTCATCCATCCATTATCCATCCATCCATCCATCCATCCAATCATCCATCCATCCATCCACCCATCCATCCACCCATCCATACATCCATCCATCCGTCCATCCATACATCCATACCGCCATCCGTGCAACCGTCCATCCATACATCCGCCCATCCGTCCATTCATCCATCCGTCTATCCATCCATCCTTCCGTCCGTCCATCCATCCGTCCAGCCATCCATCCATCCGTCCATCCATACATCCGTCCATCTATCATCAATCCATCCATACATCCACCCATCCATCCATCCATCCAGCCATCCATCCATACATCCATCCAGCCATCCATCCATACATCCTTCCATCCGTCCATCCATACATCCGCCCATCCATCATCCATCCATCCATACATCCATCCACACATCCATACATCCATCCATCCACCCATCCATCCATCCATCCGTCCACCCATCCAGCCATCCATCCAACCATCCCTCCGTCCATCCATTCATCCATCCATACATCCACCCATCCATACATCCATCCACCCATCCATACTTCCATCAATCCATTCGTCCATCCATCCATCCGTCCGTTCATCCATCCATTCAACCATCCATCCATACATCCATCCATCCTTCCATCCACCCACCCACACATACATCCATCCATCTAGCCATTCATCCATCCGTCCATTCATACATTCGTCCATTCGTCCATCCATCCATCCATCCATCCGTCCTTACATCCATTCATCCATCCACCCCTCCATACATACATCCATTTATCCATCCACCCATCCATCCATCCGTCCGTCCGTCCATCCATCCATCCACCAATCCATCCATCCATCCACCCATCCATCCATTCATCCGTCCACCCATCCATCCATCCGTGCCTCCATTAATCCATCCACCCATCGATCCATCCATCCGTCCACCCATCCATCCACCCGTCCATCCGTCCGTCCATCCATGTATCCCTCCATCCACCCAGCCATCCATCCGTCCGTGCTTCCATCCATCCACACATCCATCCATCCATCTATCCGTTCACCCATACATCCATCCATCCATCCATCCATCCAGTCAGCCATCCATCCATCCATCCGTCCATTCATACATCACTCCAACCATCCATCCATCCATCCATCCATCCATACATCCATCCATCCAGCCAGCCATCCATCCATCCACCCATCCATCCATCCATACATCGATCCATCCACCCATTCATACATCCATCCATCGATTCATTCGTCCAACCGTCCATCCATCCATCCACCCATCCATCCATCCATCCATCCATCCATCTACCCATCCATCCATCCATACATCACTCCATCCAACCATCCATCCACCCATTCATACATCCATCCATCGATCCATTCGTCCATCCATCCATCCACCCTTCCATACATCCATCCATCCTGCCATCCATCCATCCATACATCCGTCCATCCATCGATCCATCCATCCACCCATTCATACATCCATCCATCGATTCATTCGTCCATCCATCCATCCATCCACCCATCCATCCATCCACCCATCCATCCATCCATAAATCACACCATCCATCCATCCACACATTCATACACCCATCCATCGATCCATTCGTCCATCCATCCATCCACCCATCCATACATCCATCCATCCATCCAGCCATCCATCCATCCAGCCATTTATCCATCCCTCCGTACATCCAGCCATCCATCCATATATCCGTCCATCCGTCCATACATCAATCCATCCAGCCATCCATCCCTCCATCCGTCAATCCGTCCATCCATCCATCCATCCATCCATATATCCATTCATCCGTCCATACATCCATCCATCCAGCCATCCAACCAACAATCCCTCCGTCCATCCATCCATCCATCCATCCATTCATCCACCAATCCATCCATCCATCCATTCATCCGTCCAAACATCCATCCATCCGTCCGTCCGTCCATTAATCCATCCACCCATCTATCCATGCATCCGTCCTCCCATCCATCCATCCATCCGTCCGTCCATCCATCCATCTATCCATCCATTCATTCATCCATCCATCCATCCGTCCATGCATCCATCCGTCCGTCCATCCGTCCATCCATCCATCCATCCATCAATCCATCCTTCAACGAGCCATCCATCCGTCCATCCGTCCGTCCATTCATTCACGCATCTATGCATCCATTCGTCCACCCATCCATCCAGCCATCCATCCGTCTATCCATCCGTAAATCCATCCATCCATATATCCATCCATCCAGCCATCCATCCGACTATCCATCCGTTAATCCGTCGATTCATCCATCCATCCCTCCATTCATCCATCCATCCACCCATCCATAAATCCATCCATCCGGCCATCCATCCATCCATACATCCATCCACCCATCCATACATCATTCCATCCATCCACCCATACATACATCCGTACATCCATCCATTCATCCGTGCAACCATCCATCCATCCACCCATCCATACATCCATCCATCGATCCATCCGTCCATGCAGCCATCCATCCATCCACCCACTCATACATCCATCCATTGATCCAGTCGTCCATCCATCCATCCATCCATCCACCCATCCACACATCCATCCAGCCATCCATCCATCCATCCCTCCGTCCATCCATCCATCTTTATATCCAACCATCCGTCCATACATCCATCCATCCATACATCCATCCATCCAACCATCCCTCCTTCCATCCATTCATCCATCCATCCATACATCAACCCATCCATACATCCATCCAGACATCCATCCATCCATCCCTCCGTCCATCCATCCATCCATCCATATATCCATCCATCCGCCCAGCCATCCATTCATCCAATCATCCATCCATCCACCCATCCATCCACCCATCCATTCGTCCATCCATACATCCGTCCATCCATACATCCGTTCCCCCATCCATCCATCCATCCATCCACCCACCCATCCATTCATCCATCCGTCCATCCATCCATCTATCCATACATACATACATCCTTGCATCCACCCATCTATCCATACATCCATCAATCCGTCCATCCAACCATCCGTCCACCCATCCATCCATCCGTCCATCCATCCATCCAGCCGTCCATCCGTCCATCCATCCATCCATCCACCCATCCATCCAACCAACCATCCGTCCACCCATCAATCCATCCATTCGTCCATCCATCAATCCGTCCATCCGTCCATCCATCCACCCATCCAGACATCCATCCATCCACCCATCCAACCTTCCATCTATCCATTCGTGCATCCATACATCCGTCCATCCATCCATCCACCCATCCATCCACCCATCCATCCATACATCCATCCATCCTTCCATCCACCCACCCACACATACATCCGTCCACCCATCCATCCGTCCATCCATCCATCCATTCAACCATTCACCCATCAATATATCCATCCATCCGTCCATCCATACATCCATCGCGCCATTCATCCATCCGTCCATACATCCATCCATCCACCCATCCATCCATTCACCCGTCCACACATCCATCCATCCATCCGTCCGTCCGTCCTTTATCCATCCACCCATGTATCCATCCATCCGTCCATCCATCCAACCATTCAACCATCCACCCATCAATATGTCCATCCATCCGTCCATCCATACACCCATCCCGCCATTCATCCATCCGACCATTCATATATTGGTCCGTTCGTCCATCCATCCATCCATCCATCCGTCCTTACATCCATCCATCCACCCATCCATACATACATCCATTTATCCATCCACCCATCCATCCATCCGTCCGTCCGTCCATCCATCCATCCAACAATCCATCCATCCAACCATCCATCCATCCATTCATCCGTCCACCCATCCATCCATCCGCTAATCCATACATCCATCCATCCGTCCATCCATACATCCATCCCGCTATCCATCCATCCGTCCATCCATATATACATCCATCCGTCCATCAATCCATCCGTCCATCCATCCATCCGTCCATCCATCCATCGATCCATATATCCGTCCATCCGTCCATCAATCCATTCATCCGTCCGTCCATCCATCCATCTATCCATCCATCCATCCATCCATCCATCCTTCCACCCATCCATCCGTCCATCCACCCATCCATCCGTCCATCTATACATCCGTCCATCCATCCATATCCATCCATCTACCCATCCATCCATCCATCCTTCCACCCTTCCGTCCATCCATACATCCGTCCATCCCTCCATCCATCCTTCCATCCATCCATCCACCCTCCCATCCATCCATCCACCCATCCATCCATCCGTCCATCCATACATCCTTACCGCCATCCGTGCAACCGTCCATCGATACATCCGTCCATCCGTCCATTCATCCATCCGTCTATCCATCCATCCTTCCGTCCGTCCATCCATCCGTCCATCCATCCATCCATCCGTCCATCCATACATCCGTCCATCTATCATCCATCCATCCATACATCCACCCATCCATCCATCCATCCAGCCATCCATCCATACATCCATCCAGCCATCCATCCATACATCCTTCCATCCGTCCATCCATACATCCGCCCATCCATCATCCATCCATCCATACATCCATCCACACATCCATACATCCATCAATCCACCCATCCATCCATCCATCCGTCCACCCATCCAGCCATCCATCCTTCCATCCGTCCGTCCATCCGTCCACCCGTCTATCCATCCATCCGTCCACCCATCCGACCATCCGTCTGTCCATCCGTGCATCCGTCCATCCATCTATCCATTCATTCACCCATCCATGCTTCCGTTTATCCATGCATTACTCCGTCCTTCCATCCACCCATCAATACATCCATTGATACATCCGTCCCTCCATCCATCCATCCACCCATCTATCCCTCCATCCATGCACCCGTACACCCATCCCTCCCGCCATCCATGCATCCATCCGTCCGCCCATCCAACCATCCATCCATTCATCCATCCATCCGTCCATTCATCCACCCATTTATCCATCCATTAGTCCACACATTCATCCAACCATCCCTCTGTCCGTCCACCTATCAATCCATCCACCCAGCCATCCATCCGTCCATCCGTCCATTTATTAATTCACCCATCTCTCCATTCATCCATCCATCCACCCAGCCAGCCAACCATCCATCCGTCCTCCCATTCATCTACCCATCTATCGATCCATCCGTCCAACCATCCATCCATCCATCGAACCGTACGTCCATCCGTCCATCCATCCCTCCATCCATCCATCCCCCCATCCATACATCCATCCATCCATCCACCATCCATACATCCGTCCATCCATTCATCCATCCATCCATCCATCCACCCATCCATACATCCATCCACCCAATCATACATCCATCCATCGATCCATTCGTCCATCGATCCATCCCTCCGTCCATCCATCCATCCTTATATCCATCCATCCGTCCATTCATCCATCCATCCATACAGCCATCCATCCAACCATCCCTCCGTCCATTCATTCATCCATCCATCCATACATCCACCCATCCATACATCCATCCAGCCATCCATCCATCCATCCCTCCGTCAATCCATCCGTTCATCCATCCATATATCCATCCATCCATCCATCCAATCTTCCATCCATCCATCAATCCACCCATCCATCCACCCATCCATTCCTCCATCCATACATCCGTTCATCCATACATACGTCCCCCCATCCATGCATCCATCCATCCATCCACCCACCCATCCATTCATCCATCCGTCCATCCATCCATCCATCCATTCATCCGTCCACCCATCCATCCATCCATCCATCCGTCCATCCATCCATCCAGCCGTCCATCCGTCCATCCATCTATCCATCCATCCACCCAACCATCCATCCGTCTGTCGATCCGTCCGTCTATTCTTCCACCCATCTATCCATTCATCCATTCATCCATCCAGCCATCCATCCGTCCATCCATCCATCCGTCCGTCCATCTATCCATCCATCCACACAGCCATCCGTCCATCCATCCATCCATCCGTCCCTCCATCCATCCCGCCATCCATCCATGCATCCATCAATCCATCTATCAATCCACCCAGCCAGCCGTCCGTCCAATCATCCATCCATCCCTCCATCCATCCATCCATCCACCCATCCATACATCCATCCATCGATCCATCCATCCACTCATCCATACACCCGTCCAACCAACCAACCATCCATCCATCCATTCATCCAACCATCCATCCATACATACATACATTCATCCATCCATCCACCCATCCATAAATCCATCCATCCATTCACCCATCCATACATCCGTCCATCCATCAACCCATCCATACATCCATCCACCAATCCATACATCCATCCATCCACCCATCCATTCATCCACCCAGCCATACATCCGTCCATCCATCCATTCATCCACCCATCTATACATCCATCCATCCGTCCATCCATCCATCCATCCATCCACCCATCCATCCATACATCCATCCATCCACCCACCCACACCTACATCCATCCATCCAACCAGCCATTCATCCATCCATCCGTTCATCCGTACAACCGTCCATCCATCCATCCATCCACCCATCCATCCGTCCATCCATCCAACCATTCAACCATCCACCCATCAATATAACCATCCCTCCGTCCATCCATACACCCATCCCGCCATTCATCCATCCGTCCGTTCATATATTCGTCCATTCGTCCATCCATCAATCCATCCGTCCTTACATCCATCC
The DNA here is from genome assembly GCA_030765055.1 of Mantis religiosa. NCBI lineage: Eukaryota > Metazoa > Arthropoda > Insecta > Mantodea > Mantidae > Mantis > Mantis religiosa. The sequence continues at coordinate 603,835 of CM060948.1, forward strand.
ATCCACCCATCCATACATACATCCATTTATCCATCCACCCATCCATCCATCCATCCGTCCGTCCGTCCATCCATCCATCCACCAATCCATCCATCCATCCATCCATCCATCCATCCATCCATCCATCCATTCATCCGTCCACCCATCCATCCATCCGCTGATCCATACATCCATCCATCCGTGCATCCATACATCCATCCCGCCATCCGTCCATCCGTCCATCCATATATACATCCATCCGTCCATCCATCCATCCATCCGTCCATCCATCCATCGATCTATATATCCGTCCATTCGTCCATCCATCCATTCATCCGTCCGTCCATCCATCCATCTATCCATCCATCCATTCATCCATCCTTCCACCCATCCAACCGTCCATCCACCCATCCATCCGTCCATCTATACATCCGTCCATCCATCCATCCATCTAATCATCCATCCATCCATCCATCCTTCCACCCTTCCATTCACCCATCCATCCATTCATCCATCCGTCCATCCATACATCCGTCCATTCCCCCATCCATCCCTCCATCCATCCATCCACCCTCCCATCCATCCATCCACCCATCCATCCATCCACACATCCATACATCCATCCATCCGTCCATCCATACATCCATCCCGCCATCCGTGCAACCGTCCATCCATACATCCGTCCATCCGTCCATTCATCCATCCGTCTATCCATCCATCCATCCGTCCGTCCATCCATCCATCCGTCCATCCATCCATTCATCCGTCCATCCATACATCCGTCCATCTATCATCCATCCATCCATACATCCACCCATCCATCCATCCAGCCATCCATCCATACATCCATCCAGCCATCCATCCATACATCCTTACATCCGTCCATCCATACATCCGCCCATCCATCATCCATCCAGCCATACATCCATGCACACATCCATACATCCATCCATCCACCCATCCATCCATCCATCCGTTCACCCATCCAGCCATCCATCCATCCGTCCGTCCGTCCATCCATCCACCCATCTATCCATCCATCCATCCGTCCACCCATCCGTCCATCCGTCTGTCCATCCGTGCATCCGTCCATCCATCTGTCCATTCATTCACCCATCCATGCTTTCGTTTATCCATGCATCCCTCCGTCCTTCCATCCACCCATCAATACATCCATTCATACATCCGTCCCTCCATCCATCCATCCACCCATCTATCCCTCCATCCATCCATCCGTACACCCATCCATCCAGCCATCCATCCATCCATCCGTCCGCCCATCCAACCATCCATCCATTAATCCATCCATCCGTCCATCCTTCCGTTTATTAATTCACCCATCTCTCCATTCATCCATCCACCCAGCCATCCAACCATCCATCCGTCCTCCCATTCATCTACCCATCTATCGATCCATCCGTCCAACCATCCATCCAGCCATCGAACCGTACGTCCATCCGTCCATCCATCCCTCCATCCATCCATCCCCCCATCCATACATCCATCCATCCATCCACCATCCATACATCCGTCCATCCATCCATCCATCCACCCATCCATCCATCCATCCATCCATCCACCCATCCATACATCCATCCATCCACCCAATCATACATCCATCCATCGATCCATTCGTCCATCCATCCATTCCTCCGTCCATCCATCCATCCTTATATCCATCCATCCGTTCATACATCCATCCATCCATACAGCCATCCATCCAACCATCCCTCCGTCCATCCATTCATCCATCCATCCATACATCCACCCATCCATACATCCATCCATCCAGCCATCCATCCATCCATCCCTCCGTCAATCCATCCATTCATCCATCCATCCATCCATCCAATCATCCATCCATCCACCCATCCATCCACCCATCCATACATCCATCCATCCGTCCATCCATACATCCATACCGCCATCCATGCAACCGTCCATCCATACATCCGTCCATCCGTCCATTCATCCATCCGTCTATCCATCCATCCTTCCGTCCGTCCATCCATCCGTCCAGCCATCCATCCATCCATCCGTCCATCCATACATCCGTCCATCTATCATCAATCCATCCATACATCCACCCATCCATCCATCCATCCAGCCATCCATCCATACATCCATCCAGCCATCCATCCATACATCCTTCCATCCGTCCATCCATACATCCGCCCATCCATCATCCATCCATCCATACATCCATCCACACATCCATACATCCATTCACCCATCCATCCATCCATCCGTCCACCCATCCAGCCAACCATCCATCCATCCGTCCATACATCCATCCATCCATACAGCCATCCATCCAACCATCCCTCCGTCCATCCATTCATCCATCCATACATCCACCCATCCATACATCCATCCATCCACCCATCCATACTTCCATCAATCCATTCGTCCATCCATCCATCCATCCATCCATTCATCCATCCATTCAACCATCCATCCATACATCCATCCATCCTTCCATCCACCCACCCACACATACATCCATCCATCTAGCCATTCATCCATCCGTCCATTCATACATTCGTCCATTCGTCCATCCATCCATCCATCCATCCGTCCTTACATCCATTCATCCATCCACCCCTCCATCCACCCCTCCATACATACATCCATTTATCCATCCACCCATCCATCCATCCGTCCGTCCGTCTATCCATCCATCCACCAATCCATCCATCCATCCACCCATCCATCCATTCATCCGTCCACCCATCCATCCATCCGTGCCTCCATTAATCCATCACCCATCGATCCATCCATCCGTCCACCCATCCATCCACCCGTCCATCCGTCCGTCCATCCATGTATCCCTCCATCCACCCAGCCATCCATCCGTCCGTGCTTCCATCCATCCACACATCCATCCATCCATCCATCCGTTCACCCATACATCCATCCATCCATCCATCCATCCAGTCAGCCATCCATCCATCCGTCCATTCATACATCACTCCAACCATCCATCCATCCATCCATCCATCCATACATCCATCCATCCAGCCAGCCATCCATCCATCCACCCATCCATCCATCCATACATCGATCCATCCACCCATTCATACATCCATCCATCGAGTCATTCGTCCAACCGTCCATCCATCCATCCACCCATCCATCCATCCATCCATCCATCTACCCATCCATCCGTCCATACATCACTCCATCCAACCATCCATCCACCCATTCATACATCCATCCATCGATCCATTCGTCCATCCATCCATCCACCCTTCCATACATCCATCCATCCTGCCATCCATCCATCCATACATCCGTCCATCCATCGATCCATCCATCCACCCATTCATACATCCATCCATCGATTCATTCGTCCATCCATCCATCCATCCATCCACCCATCCATCCATCCACCCATCCATCCATCCATCCATAAATCACACCATCCATCCATCCACACATTCATACACCCATCCATCGATCCATTCGTCCATCCATCCATCCACCAATCCATACATCCATCCATCCATCCAGCCATCCATCCATCCAGCCATTTATCCATCCCTCCGTACATCCAGCCATCCATCCATATATCCGTCCATCCGTCCATACATCCATCCATCCAGCCATCCATCCCTCCATCCGTCAATCCGTCCATCCATCCATCCATCCATCCATATATCCATTCATCCGTCCATACATCCATCCATCCATCCAGCCATCCAACCAACAATCCCTCCGTCCATCCATCCATCCATCCATCCATACATGCACCCATCCATACATCCATCCATCCATCCATTCATCTATTCATCCACCCATCAATCCACCCATCCATTCGTCCATCCATACATCCGTCCATCCATACATCCGTCCCCCCATCCATCCATCCAGCCATCCACCCACCCATCCATCCATCCGTCCATCCATCCATCCATACATCCATACATCCTTGCATCCACCCATCTATCCATACATCCATCAATCCGTCCATCCAACCATCCGCCCACCCATCCATCCATCCATCCGTCCATCCATCCATCCATCCATCCGTCCATCCGTCCAACCTTCCATCCATCCATCCACCCATCCATCCAACCATCCGTCCACCCATCCATCCATTCGTACATCCATCCATCCATCCATTCGTCCATCGGTCCATCCATCCACCCATCCATACATCCATCCAACCACCCATCCATCCTTCCATCCATCCATCCGTCGGTCCACTCATCCACCCACCTATCCATCCATCCGACCACCCATCCATCCATCCAGCCATCCATCCGTCCTTCCATTCATCCGTCCGTCCATCTATCCATCCATCCACACAGCCATCCGTCCATCCACCCATCCGTCCCTCCATCCATCCCGCCATCCATCCATCCATCAATCCATCTATCAATCCACCCAGCCAGCCGTCCGTCCAATCATCCACCTATCCCTCCGTCCATCCATCCATATATACATCCATCCGCTCATACATCCATCCATCCATCCAGCCATCCATCCATCCCTCATTCCATCCATCCATCCATATGTCCATCCATCCGTCCATACATCCACCATCCAGCCATCCATCCATCCCTCCGTCCATCCATCCATCCATCAATCCATCCATCCATACATCCACCCATCCATACATCCATCCATCCATCCATCCATCCATCCATCCATCCACCCATCCATTCGTCTATCCATACATCCGTCCATCCATACATCCATCCCCCCATCCATCCATCCATCCACCCACCCATCCATCCATCCATCCGTCCATCCATTCATCCATCCATCCATCCATCCATCCATCCATCCATCCATACATCCATACATCCTTGCATCCACTCATCTATCTATACATCCATCAATCCGTCCATCCAACCATCCGTCCACCCATCCATCCTTCCATCCGTCCATCCATCCATCCATCCATCCATCCATCAGTCCATCCGTCCATCCATCCAGCCATCCATCCATCCACCCATCCATCCAACCATCCGTCCACCCATCCATCCATCCATTCGTCCATCCATCCATCAGTCCATCCGTCCATCCATCCATCCACCCATTCATACATCCAATCATCCACCCATCCATCCTTCCATCAATCCATTCGTCCATCCATACATCCGTCCATTCATCCATTCATCCACCCATCCATCCATACATCCATCCTTCCATCCACCCACCCACACATACATCCATCCATCTAGCCATTCATCCATCCGTTCATCCATACAACCGTCCATCCATCTATCCACCCATCCATCCGTCCATCCATCCATACATCCATCCATCCGTCCTGCCATACATCCATCCCGCCATCCATCCATCCATCCGTCCATCCATACATCCGTCCATCCATCCATCCGTCTATCCATCCATCCACCCATCTGTCCATCCATCCATCCATCCATCCATCCACCCATCCATCCATCCGTCCATCCATCCATCCATCCACCTGTCCATACATCCATCCATCCATCCATCCATCCCGCCATCCATCCATCCGTCCATCCATACATCCATCCATCCACCCATCCATTTATCCATCCATCCACCCACCCATACATCCATCCCGCCATCCATCCATCCGTCCGTCCATCATGACATCTATCCCGCCACCCATCCATCCATCCGTGCATCCATACATCCGTCCATCCGTCCATCCATCCATCCATCCGTCTATCCATCCATCCACCCATTCGTCCATCCATCCATCCATCCATCCGTCCATCCATCCATCCACCTATCCATACATACATCCATACATCCATCCCGCCATCCATCCATCCGTCCATCCATCCATCCAGCCAGCCATCCAACCATCCATTCATCCGTCCATCCATACATCCGTCCATCCATCCATCCATCCACCCATCCATTCATCCATCCACCCATCCATACATGCATCCATCCGTCCATCCATACATCCATCCATCCGTCCATCCATCCATTCACCTATCCATACATCCATCCATCTATACATCCATCCCGCCATCCATCCATCCGTCCATCCATCCATCCCGCCATCCATCCCGCCATCCATCCATCCGTCCATCCATACATCCGTCCATCCGTCCATCCACCCATCCGTCTATCCATCCCTCCATTCATTCGTCCATCCATCCATTCATTCGTCCATCCATCCATCCATCCGTCCGTCCATCTATCCATTCATCCATCCATCCGTCCATCCCTACATCCGTCCATCCATCATCCATCCATCCATACATCCATCCACCCATTTATCCATCCATCCATACATACATCCATCCAGCCATCCATCCATACATCCATCCATCCGTCCATCCATACATCCGTCCATCCATCATCCATCCATCCATACATCCATCCATCCACTCATCCATCTATATATCCATCCCGCCATCCATCCATCCATACATCCATCCGTCCATCCATTATCCATCCATCCGTCCATCCACCCATCCATACATCCATCCATCCACCCATCCATCCATCCACCCTTCTATGCATCCATCCATCCAGCCAGCCAGCCATCCATCCATCCATACATCCATCCATCCATACATCCATCCATCCACCCATCCATCCATCCATCCACCCTTCTATGCATCCCTCCATCCAGCCAGCCAGCCATCCATCCACCCATCCATCCATACATCCATCCCGCCATCCATCCGTCCATCCATCATCCATCAATCCAACCATCCGTCCATCCATACATCCGTCCATCCGCCCATCCATCCATCCACCCTTCCATACATCCATCCATCCAGCCAGCCATCCAATTATCCGTCCATCCATCTATACATCCATCCACCCATCCATCCATCCACCCATCCATACATCCATCCATCCGTCCTGCCATACATCCATCCCGCCATCCATCCATCCGTCCATCCATACATCCGTCCTTCCATCCATCCGTCTATCCATCCATCCATCCACCCATTCGTCCATCCATCCATCCGTCCATCCATCCATCTACCTGTCCATACATGCATCCATCCATCCCGCCATCCATCCATCCGTCCATCCATACATCCATCCCTCCATCCATCCATCCGTCCGTCCATCCATACATCTATCCCGCCATCCATCCATCCGTCCATCCATACATCCGTCCATCCCTCCATCCATCCGTCTATCCATCCATCCATCCATCCATCTACCCATCCGTCCATCCATCCGTCCGTCCATCCATCCACCCATCTATCCATCCATCCGTATACCCATCCATCCATCCGTCCATCCGTCCGTCCATCCGTGCATCAATCGATCCATCTATCCCTCCAACCACCCAGCCATCCATCCGTCCACCCATCCATCCATCCACCCAACCGTACATCTATCCATCCGTCAGTCCGTCCATCCATCCACCCATCTATCCATCCATCCGTCCACCCATCCATCCATCCATCCGTCGGCCAATCCATCCATCGATCCATCCACCCGTCCGTCCATTCTTCCAACCATCTGTCCATCCATTCGCAGACCCTTCCATCCAGACATCCATGCGGCCGTCCGTCCGTCCATCCATCTATCCATCCATCCACCCATCTATCCATCCATCTATCTACCCAGCCGTCCGTCCATCCGTCTATCCATTCATCCACTTATCTATCCCTCCATCCGTCCACCCATCGATCCAGCCATCCATCCATCCTTCCGTCCGTCTACCGTCCAGCCATCTAACCATCTACCCAGCCAGCCGTCCGTCCATCCAGCCATCCCTCCATCCATCTATCCATCCACCCATTCAGACATCCGACCATCCATCCATCCATTCATGCACCCATCCATACATCCATCCATGCACCCATCCATACATCCGTCCATCCATCCACCCATTCATCCATCCATCCACCGTCCATACATCCATCCATCCATCCACCCATCCATACATCCATCCATCCACCCAACCATTTATCCACCCATCCATCCATCCATCCATCCGTCCATCCATAAGTCCGTCCATCCATCCATCCATCCCTTCATCTATCCATCCATCCATATATCCGTCCATTACTCCAGCCATCCATTCATCCATCCATCCATTCGGCCATCCATCCAACGATCCATCCATCCACCCATACATCTATCCATCCATCTGTCCATCCATACATCCGTCCATCCATTCATCCAACCCTTCATCCATACATCCATTCAATCCACCCATCCATACATCCATCCATCCACCCACCCATCCATACATCCGTCCTCCATCCATCCATCCACCCATCCATCCACCTATCTATCCATACATCCATCCATCCATCAATCCATCCGTCCATCCATCCATCCATCCACCCATCCATACATCCATCCATCCATCCATCCATACATCCGTCCAACCATCCATCCACCCACCCATCCATACTTCCGTCCATCCATCCATCCATCCATCCATCCACCCATCCATCCACCCATTTATCCATACATCCATCCATCCGTCCTTCCACATATCTGTCCATCCATCTTCCATCCATCCGTCCATCCATCTATCTATCTATCCATCCACCCATACAAACATCCATCCATCCACCCATCCATCCCTCCATCAGTCCATCCATACATCTGTGCATCCATCTTCCATACATCCGTCCATCCATCCATCCATCCATCTATCTATCCATCCACCCATCCAACCAACCATCCATCCACCCTTCCATACATCCATCCATCCAGCCAGCCAGCCACCCATCCATCCATCCGTCCGTCCATCCATCCATCCAATCATGCATTTATCCATCCATCCGTCCATCCAAACATCCGTCCATCCGTCCATCCATCCGTCTATCCATCCATCCACCCACCCATCCATAGCTCCATCCATCCATTAATACATCCATCAATCCCCCATCCATCCATTCGTCCGTCCGTCCATCCATCCATCCCCGCATCCATCCATCCCCCCATCCATCCATCCATCCGTTCGTCCATCCATCCTCCCATCTATCCATCCATCCGTCCTCCCATCCATCCATCCATCCATCCGTCCATCCGTCCGTCCATCCGTTCATCCGTCCATCCATCTATCCCTCCATCCACTCAGCCATCCATCCGTCCATCCATCCATCCATCCACCCATCCATACATCTATCCATCCTTCCGTCCGTCAATCCATCCACCCATCTATCCATCCGTCGGCCCATCCATCCATCCATCCACCCACCCATCCATCCAGCCATCCATCCATCCGTCGGCCCATCCATCCATCCATCCGTCCGTCCGTCCATTCTTCCACCCATCTATCCATCCATTCGAAGACCGTTCCATCCAGACATCCATGCGGCCGTCAATCCCTCCATCCGTCCATCCATCTATCCATCCACCCATCTATGCATCCATCTATCTACCCAGCCGTCCATCCATCCGTCTATCCATTCATCCACTCATCTATCCCTCCATCCGTCCACCCATCCATCCAGCCATCCATCCATCCGTCCGTCCATCCGTTCAACCATCTAACCATCCACCCAGCCAGCCGTCCGTCCATCCATCCATCCCTCCATCCATCTATCCATCCACCCATCCATACATCCATACATACATACATCTATCCATCGATGCATCCATCCATCCACCGATCCACCCATCCAGACATCCGTCCATCCATCCATCCATGCATGCACCTATCCATCTATCCATCCATGCACCCATCCATACATCCGTCCATCCATCCACACATCCATTCATCCGCCCATCCATACATCCATCCATGCATCCACCCATTGATCCGCCCATCCATCCACCCATCCATACATCCGTTCATCCATGCATCCATTTATCCGTCCATCCATACATCCATCCATCCAGCCATCCATCCATCCATTCGTCCATCCATACAATCGTCCATCCATCCATCCATCCATCCATCCATCCACCCAGCCATATATCCATCCATCGATCGATCCGTCCATCTACCCATCCATCCATCCACCCATCCATACATCCATCCATCCATACAGCCATCCATGCATCCATCCATCCATCCATCCGTCCGTCCATCCATCCATCCACCCATCCATCCATACATGCGTCCATCCATAAGTCCGTCCATCCATCCATCCCTTTATCTATCCATCCATCCATCCACCCACCCATCCATTCATCCATTCATCCAAAAAGCCATCCATCCATACATCCATCCATCCATCCACCCATCCATCCAACCACCCACTCATCCATCCACCCATCGATCCATCCATCCATCCAGCCATCCATCCATACATCCATCCATCCGTCCATCCATACATCCGTTCATCCATACATCCATCCATCCATCCGTCCATCCATACATCCGTCCATCCATCATCCATCCGTCCATCCATCCATCCATCCTTCCATCCATCTATCCATCCATCCATCCATCCACCCATCCATACATCCTTCCATCCACCCATCCATCCGTCCATCCATACATCCGTCCATCCATCTATCCATCCACCCTTCCATACATCCATCCATCCAGCCAGCCAGCCAGCCATCCATCCATCCATTGGTACATCCATACATCCGTCCATTCATCCATCCATCCACCCATCCATCCATCGTCCATCCATCCATCCACCCATCCATACATCCATCCGTCCATCCATACATCCATCCCGCCATCCATCCATCCGTCCATCCATCTATCCATCCATCCACCCATTCGTAAATCCATCCGTCCATCCATCCATCCACCCATCCATACATCCATCCGTCCATCCATCCATCCACCCATCTATCCATCCATCCGTCCACCCATCCATCCATCCATCCGTCCATCCGTCCGTCCATCCGTGCATCCGTGCATCCGTCCATCCATCTATCCCTCCATCCACTCAGCCATCCATCTATATATCCATCCCGCCATTCATCCATCCGTCCATCCATATATCCGTCCATCCATCCATCCGTCCATCCATCCATCCATATATCCGTCCATCCGTCCGTCCATCCATCTGTCCTTCCATCCATCCATCCGGCCATCCATCCATCCGGCCATCCATCCATCCGTCCATTCATATATCCGCCCATCCGTCCATCCATCCATTCATCCATCCACCCATCCATCCACCCATTCAGCCATCCGCCATCCATTCATCCGTCCACCCATCCATCCATCCATCCGTTCATCCATCCATCCTTCCACACATCCATCCATCCATCCGTCCATCCACCATCCATCCATCCGTCCATTCATCCATCCGTCCATATATCCATCTATCCATCCATCCACCCATCCATCCACCCATTCATCCATCCGTCCATCCACCCATCGTACCATCCATCCACCCTTCCATACATACATCCATCCATCCATCCAGCCAGCCATCCATCCATCCGTCCATCCATACATCCGTCCATCCATCCATCCATCCATCCATCCATCGATCCATGCATCCATCCACCCATCCATCCAACCATCCACCCATCCATACATGCATCCACCCATCCGTCCATCCATACATCCATCCGACCATCCATCCGTCCATCCATACATCCGTCCATACGTCCATCCATCCATCCGTCTATATATACATCCATCCATCCATTCGTCCATTCATCCATCCGTCCATCCATCCATTCATCCAGCCATCCGTCCATCCATACATCCGTCCATCCACCATCCATCCATCCATACATCCATCCACCCATCCATCCATCCATCCAGCCATCCATCCAGCCATCCATCCATACATCCATTCATCCGTCCATCCATACATCCGTCCATCCATCATCCATCCATTCATACATCCATCCATCCATCCACCCATCCATCCACCCATCCATCCATACATCCATCCCGCCATCCATCCATACATACATCCATCCGTCCATCCATCATCCATCCATCCGTCCATCCATCCATCCGTCCATCCATCCATCTATCCATCCATCCATCCATCCACCCATCCATACATCCATGCATCCACCCATCCATCCATCCATGCCTCCATCCATACAACCGTCCATCCGCCCATCCATCCATCCATCCTTCCATCCACCCTTCCATACATTCCTCCATCCAGCCAGCCAGCCATCCATCCATCCGTCCATCCATCTATCCATCCATCCACCCATCCATCCATCCACCCATCCATACATCCATGCATCCGTCCTGCCATACATCCATCCCGCCATCCATCCATCCATCCGTCCATCCATACAATCGTCCATCCATCCATCCGTCTATCCATCCATCCACTCATTCGTCCATCCATCCGTCCATCCATCCATCCATCCATCCATCCACCCATCCATCCATCCATCCATCCGTCCATCCATCCATCCATCCATCCACCTGTCCATACATCCATCCATCCCGCCATCCATCCATCCGTCCATCCATACATCCATCCATCCACCCATCCATCCATCCACCCATCCATACATCCATCCCGCCATCCATCCATCCGTCCGTCCATCCAGACATCTATCCCGCCATCCATCCATCCATCCGTGCATCCATACATCCGTCCATCCGTCCATCCATCCATCCATCCGTCCATCCATCCATCCACCTAGCCATACATCCATCCATCCATACGTCCATCCCGCCATCCATCCATCCGTCCATCCATCCATCCCGCCATCCATCCATCCATCCACCCATCCATTCATCCATCCACCCATCCATACATGCATCCATCCGTCCATCCATACATCCATCCATCCGTCCAACCATCCATCCACCTATCCATACATCCATCCATCCATACATCCATCCCGCCATCCATCTATCCGTCCATCCATCCATCCAGCCATCCATCCCGCCATCCATCCATCCGTCCATCCATACATCCGTCCATCCGTCCATCCACCCATCCCTCTATCTATCCATCCATCCATTCATTCGTCCATCCATCCATTCATTCGTCCATCCATCCATCCATCCGTCCGTCCATCTATCCATTCATCCATCCATCCGTCCATCCCTACATCCGTCCATCCATCATCCATCCATACATCCATCCACCCATTTATCCATCCATCCATACATACATCCATCCAGCCATCCATCCATACATCCATCCATCCGTCCATCCATACATCCGTCCATCCATCATCCATCCATCCATACATCCATCCATCCACCCATCCATCCATACATCCATCCCGCCATCCATCCATCCATACATCCATCCGTCCATCCATTATCCATCCGTCCATCCACCCATCCATACATCCATCCATCCACCCATCCATCCATCCACCCTTCTATGCATCCATCCATCCAGCCAGCCAGCCAGCCATCCATCCATCCATCCATACATCCATCCATCCATACATCCATCCATCCACCCATCCATCCATCCACCCTTCTATGCATCCATCCAGCCGGCCAGCCAGCCATCCATCCACCCATCCATCCATACATCCATCCCGCCATCCATCCATCCATACATCCATCCGTCCATCCATCATCCATCAATCCATCCATCCGTCCATCCATACATCCGTCCATCCGCCCATCCATCTATCCATCCACCCTTCCATACATCCATCCATCCAGCCAGCCATCCATCCATCCGTCCATCCATCTATCCATCCATCCACCCATCCATCCATCCACCCATCCATACATCCATCCATCCGTCCTTCCATACATCCATCCCGCCATCCATCCATCCGTCCATCCATACATCCGTCCATCCATCCATCCGTCTATCCATCCATCCATCCACACATTCGTCCATCCATCCATCTGTCCATCCATCCATCTACCTGTCCATACATGCATCCATCCATCCCGCCATCCATCCATCCGTCCATCCATACATCCATCCCTCCATCCATCCATCCATCCATCCATACATCCGTCCATCCATCCATCCGTCCATCCATACAGCCGTCCATCCATCCATCCGTCTATCCATCCATCCACACATTCGTCCATCCATCCATCTGTCCATCCATCCATCTACCTGTCCATACATACATCCATCCCTCCACCCATCCTACCGTCCGTCCATCCATACATCTATCCCGCCATCCATCCATCCGTCCATCCATACATCCGTCCATCCGTCCATCCATCCGTCTATCCATCCATCCATCCACCCATTCGTCCATCCATCCATCCGTCCATCCATCCATCCACCTATCCATACATCCATCCATCCATACATCCATGCCGCCATCCATCCATCCATCCATACATCCATCCATCCACGCATCCATCCATCCATCCACCCATCCATACATCTATCCCGCCATCCATCCATCCGTCCATCCATACATCTATCCATCCATACATCCGTCCATCCATCCATCCACCCATCCATCCATCCATCCGTCCATCCATACATCTATCCCGCCATCCATCCATCCGTCCATCCATACATCCGTCCATCCATACATCCGTCCATCCATCCATCCGTCTATCCATCCATCCATCAATCCATCCACCCACCCATTCGTCCATCCATCCATCCATCCACCTATCCATACATCCATCCATCCATACATCCATCCATCCGTCCGTCCATTCATCCATCCGTCCATTCATCCACCCATCCATCCACCCATCCATCCATACATCCATCCACCCATCCATCCGCCCATCCATCCATCCATCCGTCCGTCCATTCATCCACCCATCCATCCACCCATCCATCCATACATCCATCCACCCATCCATCCGCCCATCCATCCATCCATCCGTCCGTCCATTCAGCCACCCATCCATCCACCCATCCATCCGCCCATCCATCCATCCGTCCGTCCATTCATCCATCCATCCATCCGTCCATTCATCCATCCATCCATACATCCATCCATCCATCCGTCCGTCCATTCATCCACCCATCCATCCACCCATCCATCCGCCCATCCATCCATCCACCCATCCATCCGCCCATCCATCCATCCATCCGTCCGTCCATTCATCCATCCATCCATACATCCATCCATCCATATATCCATCCACCCATCCATCCGCCCATCCATCCATCCATCCGTCCGTCCATTCATCCACCCATCCATCCACCCATCCATCCATACATCCATCCACCCATCCATCCGCCCATCCATCCGCCCATCCATCCGTCCATCCATCCACCCATCCATCCGCCCATCCATCCATCCATCCATCCATCCGTCCGTCCATTCATCCACCCATCCATCCGGCCATCCATACATCCATCCATCCGTCCGTCCATTCATATATCCATTCATCCGTCCATACATCCATCCATCCATCCAGCCATCCAACCAACAATCCCTCCGTCCATCCATCCATCCATCCATCCATACATGCACCCATCCATACATCCATCCATCCATCCATTCATCTATTCATCCACCCATCAATCCACCCATCCATTCGTCCATCCATACATCCGTCCATCCATACATCCGTCCCCCCATCCATCCATCCAGCCATCCACCCACCCATCCATCCATCCGTCCATCCATCCATCCATACATCCATACATCCTTGCATCCACCCATCTATCCATACATCCATCAATCCGTCCATCCAACCATCCGCCCACCCATCCATCCATCCATCCGTCCATCCATCCATCCATCCATCCGTCCATCCGTCCAACCTTCCATCCATCCATCCACCCATCCATCCAACCATCCGTCCACCCATCCATCCATTCGTACATCCATCCATCCATCCATTCGTCCATCGGTCCATCCATCCACCCATCCATACATCCATCCAACCACCCATCCATCCTTCCATCCATCCATCCGTCGGTCCACTCATCCACCCACCTATCCATCCATCCGACCACCCATCCATCCATCCAGCCATCCATCCGTCCTTCCA
Organism: Mantis religiosa; assembly: GCA_030765055.1. NCBI lineage: Eukaryota > Metazoa > Arthropoda > Insecta > Mantodea > Mantidae > Mantis > Mantis religiosa. The sequence goes on from CM060948.1 coordinate 619,553, forward strand.
TTCATCCGTCCGTCCATCTATCCATCCATCCACACAGCCATCCGTCCATCCACCCATCCGTCCCTCCATCCATCCCGCCATCCATCCATCCATCAATCCATCTATCAATCCACCCAGCCAGCCGTCCGTCCAATCATCCACCTATCCCTCCGTCCATCCATCCATATATACATCCATCCGCTCATACATCCATCCATCCATCCAGCCATCCATCCATCCCTCATTCCATCCATCCATCCATATGTCCATCCATCCGTCCATACATCCACCATCCAGCCATCCATCCATCCCTCCGTCCATCCATCCATCCATCAATCCATCCATCCATACATCCACCCATCCATACATCCATCCATCCATCCATCCATCCATCCATCCATCCACCCATCCATTCGTCTATCCATACATCCGTCCATCCATACATCCATCCCCCCATCCATCCATCCATCCACCCACCCATCCATCCATCCATCCGTCCATCCATTCATCCATCCATCCATCCATCCATCCATCCATCCATCCATACATCCATACATCCTTGCATCCACTCATCTATCTATACATCCATCAATCCGTCCATCCAACCATCCGTCCACCCATCCATCCTTCCATCCGTCCATCCATCCATCCATCCATCCATCCATCAGTCCATCCGTCCATCCATCCAGCCATCCATCCATCCACCCATCCATCCAACCATCCGTCCACCCATCCATCCATCCATTCGTCCATCCATCCATCAGTCCATCCGTCCATCCATCCATCCACCCATTCATACATCCAATCATCCACCCATCCATCCTTCCATCAATCCATTCGTCCATCCATACATCCGTCCATTCATCCATTCATCCACCCATCCATCCATACATCCATCCTTCCATCCACCCACCCACACATACATCCATCCATCTAGCCATACATCCATCCATCCATCCATCCATCCATCCATCTATCCACCCATCCATCCGTCCATCCATCCATACATCCATCCATCCGTCCTGCCATACATCCATCCCGCCATCCATCCATCCATCCGTCCATCCATACATCCGTCCATCCATCCATCCGTCTATCCATCCATCCACCCATCTGTCCATCCATCCATCCATCCATCCATCCACCCATCCATCCATCCGTCCATCCATCCATCCATCCACCTGTCCATACATCCATCCATCCATCCATCCATCCCGCCATCCATCCATCCGTCCATCCATACATCCATCCATCCACCCATCCATTTATCCATCCATCCACCCACCCATACATCCATCCCGCCATCCATCCATCCGTCCGTCCATCATGACATCTATCCCGCCACCCATCCATCCATCCGTGCATCCATACATCCGTCCATCCGTCCATCCATCCATCCATCCGTCTATCCATCCATCCACCCATTCGTCCATCCATCCATCCATCCATCCGTCCATCCATCCATCCACCTATCCATACATACATCCATACATCCATCCCGCCATCCATCCATCCGTCCATCCATCCATCCAGCCAGCCATCCAACCATCCATTCATCCGTCCATCCATACATCCGTCCATCCATCCATCCATCCACCCATCCATTCATCCATCCACCCATCCATACATGCATCCATCCGTCCATCCATACATCCATCCATCCGTCCATCCATCCATTCACCTATCCATACATCCATCCATCTATACATCCATCCCGCCATCCATCCATCCGTCCATCCATCCATCCCGCCATCCATCCCGCCATCCATCCATCCGTCCATCCATACATCCGTCCATCCGTCCATCCACCCATCCGTCTATCCATCCCTCCATTCATTCGTCCATCCATCCATTCATTCGTCCATCCATCCATCCATCCGTCCGTCCATCTATCCATTCATCCATCCATCCGTCCATCCCTACATCCGTCCATCCATCATCCATCCATCCATACATCCATCCACCCATTTATCCATCCATCCATACATACATCCATCCAGCCATCCATCCATACATCCATCCATCCGTCCATCCATACATCCGTCCATCCATCATCCATCCATCCATACATCCATCCATCCACTCATCCATCTATATATCCATCCCGCCATCCATCCATCCATACATCCATCCGTCCATCCATTATCCATCCATCCGTCCATCCACCCATCCATACATCCATCCATCCACCCATCCATCCATCCACCCTTCTATGCATCCATCCATCCAGCCAGCCAGCCATCCATCCATCCATACATCCATCCATCCATACATCCATCCATCCACCCATCCATCCATCCATCCACCCTTCTATGCATCCCTCCATCCAGCCAGCCAGCCATCCATCCACCCATCCATCCATACATCCATCCCGCCATCCATCCGTCCATCCATCATCCATCAATCCAACCATCCGTCCATCCATACATCCGTCCATCCGCCCATCCATCCATCCACCCTTCCATACATCCATCCATCCAGCCAGCCATCCAATTATCCGTCCATCCATCTATACATCCATCCACCCATCCATCCATCCACCCATCCATACATCCATCCATCCGTCCTGCCATACATCCATCCCGCCATCCATCCATCCGTCCATCCATACATCCGTCCTTCCATCCATCCGTCTATCCATCCATCCATCCACCCATTCGTCCATCCATCCATCCGTCCATCCATCCATCTACCTGTCCATACATGCATCCATCCATCCCGCCATCCATCCATCCGTCCATCCATACATCCATCCCTCCATCCATCCATCCGTCCGTCCATCCATACATCTATCCCGCCATCCATCCATCCGTCCATCCATACATCCGTCCATCCCTCCATCCATCCGTCTATCCATCCATCCATCCATCCATCTACCCATCCGTCCATCCATCCGTCCGTCCATCCATCCACCCATCTATCCATCCATCCGTATACCCATCCATCCATCCGTCCATCCGTCCGTCCATCCGTGCATCAATCGATCCATCTATCCCTCCAACCACCCAGCCATCCATCCGTCCACCCATCCATCCATCCACCCAACCGTACATCTATCCATCCGTCAGTCCGTCCATCCATCCACCCATCTATCCATCCATCCGTCCACCCATCCATCCATCCATCCGTCGGCCAATCCATCCATCGATCCATCCACCCGTCCGTCCATTCTTCCAACCATCTGTCCATCCATTCGCAGACCCTTCCATCCAGACATCCATGCGGCCGTCCGTCCGTCCATCCATCTATCCATCCATCCACCCATCTATCCATCCATCTATCTACCCAGCCGTCCGTCCATCCGTCTATCCATTCATCCACTTATCTATCCCTCCATCCGTCCACCCATCGATCCAGCCATCCATCCATCCTTCCGTCCGTCTACCGTCCAGCCATCTAACCATCTACCCAGCCAGCCGTCCGTCCATCCAGCCATCCCTCCATCCATCTATCCATCCACCCATTCAGACATCCGACCATCCATCCATTCATGCACCCATCCATACATCCATCCATGCACCCATCCATACATCCGTCCATCCATCCACCCATTCATCCATCCATCCACCGTCCATACATCCATCCATCCATCCACCCATCCATACATCCATCCATCCACCCAACCATTTATCCACCCATCCATCCATCCATCCATCCGTCCATCCATAAGTCCGTCCATCCATCCATCCATCCCTTCATCTATCCATCCATCCATATATCCGTCCATTACTCCAGCCATCCATTCATCCATCCATCCATTCGGCCATCCATCCAACGATCCATCCATCCACCCATACATCTATCCATCCATCTGTCCATCCATACATCCGTCCATCCATTCATCCAACCCTTCATCCATACATCCATTCAATCCACCCATCCATACATCCATCCATCCACCCACCCATCCATACATCCGTCCTCCATCCATCCATCCACCCATCCATCCACCTATCTATCCATACATCCATCCATCCATCAATCCATCCGTCCATCCATCCATCCATCCACCCATCCATACATCCATCCATCCATCCATCCATACATCCGTCCAACCATCCATCCACCCACCCATCCATACTTCCGTCCATCCATCCATCCATCCATCCATCCACCCATCCATCCACCCATTTATCCATACATCCATCCATCCGTCCTTCCACATATCTGTCCATCCATCTTCCATCCATCCGTCCATCCATCTATCTATCTATCCATCCACCCATACAAACATCCATCCATCCACCCATCCATCCCTCCATCAGTCCATCCATACATCTGTGCATCCATCTTCCATACATCCGTCCATCCATCCATCCATCCATCTATCTATCCATCCACCCATCCAACCAACCATCCATCCACCCTTCCATACATCCATCCATCCAGCCAGCCAGCCACCCATCCATCCATCCGTCCGTCCATCCATCCATCCAATCATGCATTTATCCATCCATCCGTCCATCCAAACATCCGTCCATCCGTCCATCCATCCGTCTATCCATCCATCCACCCACCCATCCATAGCTCCATCCATCCATTAATACATCCATCAATCCCCCATCCATCCATTCGTCCGTCCGTCCATCCATCCATCCCCGCATCCATCCATCCCCCCATCCATCCATCCATCCGTTCGTCCATCCATCCTCCCATCTATCCATCCATCCGTCCTCCCATCCATCCATCCATCCATCCGTCCATCCGTCCGTCCATCCGTTCATCCGTCCATCCATCTATCCCTCCATCCACTCAGCCATCCATCCGTCCATCCATCCATCCATCCACCCATCCATACATCTATCCATCCTTCCGTCCGTCAATCCATCCACCCATCTATCCATCCGTCGGCCCATCCATCCATCCATCCACCCACCCATCCATCCAGCCATCCATCCATCCGTCGGCCCATCCATCCATCCATCCGTCCGTCCGTCCATTCTTCCACCCATCTATCCATCCATTCGAAGACCGTTCCATCCAGACATCCATGCGGCCGTCAATCCCTCCATCCGTCCATCCATCTATCCATCCACCCATCTATGCATCCATCTATCTACCCAGCCGTCCATCCATCCGTCTATCCATTCATCCACTCATCTATCCCTCCATCCGTCCACCCATCCATCCAGCCATCCATCCATCCGTCCGTCCATCCGTTCAACCATCTAACCATCCACCCAGCCAGCCGTCCGTCCATCCATCCATCCCTCCATCCATCTATCCATCCACCCATCCATACATCCATACATACATACATCTATCCATCGATGCATCCATCCATCCACCGATCCACCCATCCAGACATCCGTCCATCCATCCATCCATGCATGCACCTATCCATCTATCCATCCATGCACCCATCCATACATCCGTCCATCCATCCACACATCCATTCATCCGCCCATCCATACATCCATCCATGCATCCACCCATTGATCCGCCCATCCATCCACCCATCCATACATCCGTTCATCCATGCATCCATTTATCCGTCCATCCATACATCCATCCATCCAGCCATCCATCCATCCATTCGTCCATCCATACAATCGTCCATCCATCCATCCATCCATCCATCCATCCACCCAGCCATATATCCATCCATCGATCGATCCGTCCATCTACCCATCCATCCATCCACCCATCCATACATCCATCCATCCATACAGCCATCCATGCATCCATCCATCCATCCATCCGTCCGTCCATCCATCCATCCACCCATCCATCCATACATGCGTCCATCCATAAGTCCGTCCATCCATCCATCCCTTTATCTATCCATCCATCCATCCACCCACCCATCCATTCATCCATTCATCCAAAAAGCCATCCATCCATACATCCATCCATCCATCCACCCATCCATCCAACCACCCACTCATCCATCCACCCATCGATCCATCCATCCATCCAGCCATCCATCCATACATCCATCCATCCGTCCATCCATACATCCGTTCATCCATACATCCATCCATCCATCCGTCCATCCATACATCCGTCCATCCATCATCCATCCGTCCATCCATCCATCCATCCTTCCATCCATCTATCCATCCATCCATCCATCCACCCATCCATACATCCTTCCATCCACCCATCCATCCGTCCATCCATACATCCGTCCATCCATCTATCCATCCACCCTTCCATACATCCATCCATCCAGCCAGCCAGCCAGCCATCCATCCATCCATTGGTACATCCATACATCCGTCCATTCATCCATCCATCCACCCATCCATCCATCGTCCATCCATCCATCCACCCATCCATACATCCATCCGTCCATCCATACATCCATCCCGCCATCCATCCATCCGTCCATCCATCTATCCATCCATCCACCCATTCGTAAATCCATCCGTCCATCCATCCATCCACCCATCCATACATCCATCCGTCCATCCATCCATCCACCCATCTATCCATCCATCCGTCCACCCATCCATCCATCCATCCGTCCATCCGTCCGTCCATCCGTGCATCCGTGCATCCGTCCATCCATCTATCCCTCCATCCACTCAGCCATCCATCTATATATCCATCCCGCCATTCATCCATCCGTCCATCCATATATCCGTCCATCCATCCATCCGTCCATCCATCCATCCATATATCCGTCCATCCGTCCGTCCATCCATCTGTCCTTCCATCCATCCATCCGGCCATCCATCCATCCGGCCATCCATCCATCCGTCCATTCATATATCCGCCCATCCGTCCATCCATCCATTCATCCATCCACCCATCCATCCACCCATTCAGCCATCCGCCATCCATTCATCCGTCCACCCATCCATCCATCCATCCGTTCATCCATCCATCCTTCCACACATCCATCCATCCATCCGTCCATCCACCATCCATCCATCCGTCCATTCATCCATCCGTCCATATATCCATCTATCCATCCATCCACCCATCCATCCACCCATTCATCCATCCGTCCATCCACCCATCGTACCATCCATCCACCCTTCCATACATACATCCATCCATCCATCCAGCCAGCCATCCATCCATCCGTCCATCCATACATCCGTCCATCCATCCATCCATCCATCCATCCATCGATCCATGCATCCATCCACCCATCCATCCAACCATCCACCCATCCATACATGCATCCACCCATCCGTCCATCCATACATCCATCCGACCATCCATCCGTCCATCCATACATCCGTCCATACGTCCATCCATCCATCCGTCTATATATACATCCATCCATCCATTCGTCCATTCATCCATCCGTCCATCCATCCATTCATCCAGCCATCCGTCCATCCATACATCCGTCCATCCACCATCCATCCATCCATACATCCATCCACCCATCCATCCATCCATCCAGCCATCCATCCAGCCATCCATCCATACATCCATTCATCCGTCCATCCATACATCCGTCCATCCATCATCCATCCATTCATACATCCATCCATCCATCCATCCACCCATCCATCCACCCATCCATCCATACATCCATCCCGCCATCCATCCATACATACATCCATCCGTCCATCCATCATCCATCCATCCGTCCATCCATCCATCCGTCCATCCATCCATCTATCCATCCATCCATCCATCCACCCATCCATACATCCATGCATCCACCCATCCATCCATCCATGCCTCCATCCATACAACCGTCCATCCGCCCATCCATCCATCCATCCTTCCATCCACCCTTCCATACATTCCTCCATCCAGCCAGCCAGCCATCCATCCATCCGTCCATCCATCTATCCATCCATCCACCCATCCATCCATCCACCCATCCATACATCCATGCATCCGTCCTGCCATACATCCATCCCGCCATCCATCCATCCATCCGTCCATCCATACAATCGTCCATCCATCCATCCGTCTATCCATCCATCCACTCATTCGTCCATCCATCCGTCCATCCATCCATCCATCCATCCATCCACCCATCCATCCATCCATCCATCCGTCCATCCATCCATCCATCCATCCACCTGTCCATACATCCATCCATCCCGCCATCCATCCATCCGTCCATCCATACATCCATCCATCCACCCATCCATCCATCCACCCATCCATACATCCATCCCGCCATCCATCCATCCGTCCGTCCATCCAGACATCTATCCCGCCATCCATCCATCCATCCGTGCATCCATACATCCGTCCATCCGTCCATCCATCCATCCATCCGTCCATCCATCCATCCACCTAGCCATACATCCATCCATCCATACGTCCATCCCGCCATCCATCCATCCGTCCATCCATCCATCCCGCCATCCATCCATCCATCCACCCATCCATTCATCCATCCACCCATCCATACATGCATCCATCCGTCCATCCATACATCCATCCATCCGTCCAACCATCCATCCACCTATCCATACATCCATCCATCCATACATCCATCCCGCCATCCATCTATCCGTCCATCCATCCATCCAGCCATCCATCCCGCCATCCATCCATCCGTCCATCCATACATCCGTCCATCCGTCCATCCACCCATCCCTCTATCTATCCATCCATCCATTCATTCGTCCATCCATCCATTCATTCGTCCATCCATCCATCCATCCGTCCGTCCATCTATCCATTCATCCATCCATCCGTCCATCCCTACATCCGTCCATCCATCATCCATCCATACATCCATCCACCCATTTATCCATCCATCCATACATACATCCATCCAGCCATCCATCCATACATCCATCCATCCGTCCATCCATACATCCGTCCATCCATCATCCATCCATCCATACATCCATCCATCCACCCATCCATCCATACATCCATCCCGCCATCCATCCATCCATACATCCATCCGTCCATCCATTATCCATCCGTCCATCCACCCATCCATACATCCATCCATCCACCCATCCATCCATCCACCCTTCTATGCATCCATCCATCCAGCCAGCCAGCCAGCCATCCATCCATCCATCCATACATCCATCCATCCATACATCCATCCATCCACCCATCCATCCATCCACCCTTCTATGCATCCATCCAGCCGGCCAGCCAGCCATCCATCCACCCATCCATCCATACATCCATCCCGCCATCCATCCATCCATACATCCATCCGTCCATCCATCATCCATCAATCCATCCATCCGTCCATCCATACATCCGTCCATCCGCCCATCCATCTATCCATCCACCCTTCCATACATCCATCCATCCAGCCAGCCATCCATCCATCCGTCCATCCATCTATCCATCCATCCACCCATCCATCCATCCACCCATCCATACATCCATCCATCCGTCCTTCCATACATCCATCCCGCCATCCATCCATCCGTCCATCCATACATCCGTCCATCCATCCATCCGTCTATCCATCCATCCATCCACACATTCGTCCATCCATCCATCTGTCCATCCATCCATCTACCTGTCCATACATGCATCCATCCATCCCGCCATCCATCCATCCGTCCATCCATACATCCATCCCTCCATCCATCCATCCATCCATCCATACATCCGTCCATCCATCCATCCGTCCATCCATACAGCCGTCCATCCATCCATCCGTCTATCCATCCATCCACACATTCGTCCATCCATCCATCTGTCCATCCATCCATCTACCTGTCCATACATACATCCATCCCTCCACCCATCCTACCGTCCGTCCATCCATACATCTATCCCGCCATCCATCCATCCGTCCATCCATACATCCGTCCATCCGTCCATCCATCCGTCTATCCATCCATCCATCCACCCATTCGTCCATCCATCCATCCGTCCATCCATCCATCCACCTATCCATACATCCATCCATCCATACATCCATGCCGCCATCCATCCATCCATCCATACATCCATCCATCCACGCATCCATCCATCCATCCACCCATCCATACATCTATCCCGCCATCCATCCATCCGTCCATCCATACATCTATCCATCCATACATCCGTCCATCCATCCATCCACCCATCCATCCATCCATCCGTCCATCCATACATCTATCCCGCCATCCATCCATCCGTCCATCCATACATCCGTCCATCCATACATCCGTCCATCCATCCATCCGTCTATCCATCCATCCATCAATCCATCCACCCACCCATTCGTCCATCCATCCATCCATCCACCTATCCATACATCCATCCATCCATACATCCATCCATCCGTCCGTCCATTCATCCATCCGTCCATTCATCCACCCATCCATCCACCCATCCATCCATACATCCATCCACCCATCCATCCGCCCATCCATCCATCCATCCGTCCGTCCATTCATCCACCCATCCATCCACCCATCCATCCATACATCCATCCACCCATCCATCCGCCCATCCATCCATCCATCCGTCCGTCCATTCATCCACCCATCCATCCACCCATCCATCCGCCCATCCATCCATCCGTCCGTCCATTCATCCATCCATCCATCCGTCCATTCATCCATCCATCCATACATCCATCCATCCATCCGTCCGTCCATTCATCCACCCATCCATCCACCCATCCATCCGCCCATCCATCCATCCACCCATCCATCCGCCCATCCATCCATCCATCCGTCCGTCCATTCATCCATCCATCCATACATCCATCCATCCATATATCCATCCACCCATCCATCCGCCCATCCATCCATCCATCCGTCCGTCCATTCATCCACCCATCCATCCACCCATCCATCCATACATCCATCCACCCATCCATCCGCCCATCCATCCGCCCATCCATCCGTCCATCCATCCACCCATCCATCCGCCCATCCATCCATCCATCCATCCATCCATCCGTCCGTCCATTCATCCACCCATCCATCCGGCCATCCATACATCCATCCATCCGTCCGTCCATTCATCCACCCATCCATCCGCCCATCCATCCATACATCCATCCACCCATCCATCCGCCCATCCATCCATCCATCCATCCGTCCGTCCATTCATCCACCCATCCATCCACCCATCCATCCGCCCATCCATCCATCCATCCATCCGTCCAACCTCCCAATCCTCCAACCCATCATCACGACCATCCACCATCCACATACCCATCCATCCATCCCGTCCGTCCATCATCCACCCATCCATCCACCCCATCCATCCGCCCATCCATCCCACCCACCCACCATCCGCCACCATCCATCCACGTCCGTCATACCATCCATCCATCAACCTGACTACCTCATCCATCCATCCATACATCCATCCGTCCGTCCATACATCCATCCATCCGTCCGTCCATTCATCCACCCATCCATCCATACATCCATCCATCCATCCATCCATCCATCCGTCCATCCATCCGTCCGTCCATTCATCCATCCATCCATACATCCATCCATCCATACATCCATCCATCCATCCATCCATACATCCATCCGTCCGTCCATACATCCATCCATCCGTCCGTCCATTCATCCATCCATCCATACATCCATCCGTCCGTCCATACATCCATCCATCCATACATCCATCCATCCGTCCGTCCATTCATCCACCCATCCATCCATACATCCATCCATCCATCCATCCACCCATCCTCCGCCCATCCATCCGTCCGTCCATTCATCCACCCATCCATCCACCCATCCATCCATACATCCATCCACCCATCCATCCGCCCATCCATCCATCCATCCATCCATCCGTCCGTCCATTCATCCATCCATACGTCCATCCACCCATCCATCCATCCATCCATCCACCCATCCATCCATACATCCATCCATACATCCATCCATCCGTCCATCTATCTATTTATTTATTTATTTATTTATTTATTTATTTATTTATTTATTTATTTATTTATTTATTTATTTATTTATTTATTTATTTATAAATTTGTTCGTTCATTCATTCATTGCGTTATTCAGTTATTTATTTATTTATTTCATTATTTATTTATTTATTTATTTATTTATTTATTTATTTATTTATTTATTTATTTATTTATTTATTTATTTATTTATTTATTTATTTATTTATTTATTTATTTATTTATTTATTTATTTATTTATTTATTTATTTATTTATTTATTTATTTATTTATTTATTGTAATTTACGTCCTTTAAGTCATATCGGACGATGAATGGAATGAGTGAAATGATGCTCAAATGGACCCAGAGTCCACGGAGCTTAGTTATCCGACATTTGTCTTTAAGGAACAGGGAAAACCCCAGAAAAACCTTATTCAGGTAACGCACCCTCGAGACCTCCTAGACGTGAGGCAGACACGCTACCATCTACGCCACCGAGGCGGGCTTTATGAATTATTTAAAATTAGGATCACTATGGAGGGGTTTTGGCGCCAAAAGCTGTAGTTTAATGTGCCTAAGCCTCAAGTGGGCCATCGACCGGAGGAAGGATTCACGTCAGCGCTGAGACACTCGCCGACACTTCTACCCAGATGAGAGATGATGTAATTAACATGGCGACCGGGAAAAGCCACGGCATGCTGTAGCATAGGTGTGAGTCTCCATCACAGTTCCCTGGCTAAGTTTTTTACCCCGGCATTTTCTTTTATTCTGAAACATGAATGTCTGCTTACTCTAACTGTAAGCTCTATGGACCTTGGACTCATATGAGCATTTTACGCATTTCATTCGTCGTCCGTTATGATTTAATGTGGGACATTAATTAAAAAATAAAATATATGATTAAGGGAGAATTTAAAATATTAGTACCGTTACTGTAATTTGTCATTGTATCTTGTTATTCGCAAACAATAAACAAATATAAAATATGAACGTAAATTTGTATGACACAACATAAGTATTGCTTTAGAAAGAAAAGTTATTTTTTCTAGTCGAATTTATCACTAATTTCAAAGTAAACACGGTTCTTTCAGTGCAATGATCTCTCTTTAATAACAAAAAATTAAACAGTGATAAGATCATTTGATGCCTCTATGACGTTTTGTAACGACAGAGCAGCTGGAGAAAGTCTCATATGATATCGAACTGTCGTGTACCAGGCAGAAGTTGGGACGCCTCACGCGCCTACCACGCAACTGCAAGCAGATAAAAGTCCTTCATTAATGTATGAACAGTATCGAAAACAAACCTCAAACTATTTAAACTTAAATGTATTTTTTCATTACCTTATTGCGACTAAATGACAGCAAGTTGTGCTAAACTCGCTTTATTGTTAACAGAGCGCTGAGTTACACATTGCTCCACTTTTTTTCAAATGAAGAGAGCAAACACACCTGTTTAAGTACCGCAAATATTTCTTATGCTTCTGTTGCATACATAACTTGTGCTGCTCGTAACTTCTCGACGCACATTAAACTAACTTCCTGCAGGGTGACACGGATACTCACTTTAACACTCTAAATGCTTGCCGATTCTCTGACAGAACTCATGCTGGATCTTGCGCTCCTTCATGTACACCCGAGCTACGGAAGAAGTGCTTCTAGAAACTTTTGGAAATGGAAGTCTCCGAAATTAGCAGTTCCGAAAGGTGGAAGGGGCTGATTCACACCCCCCCCCGCCGCTGTGACGCATAGTCCCTGTCCGGAGCAGCTCCCCTTACTCTGGGTACAGCGATACAGTCAGGGCAGGTCATACGGCTTGCCATCCAGTCGCTCGTCAGTTCGCAAACTAGCTGGCTTCAGACGAGCGCGAAGACATCCAAATCAGTAAAATGGTTAGCCACGATGTTCCTGAAGTCTTAACGTATCGCTCGAGCATGTCGTGCGCGTATTGTGCACTCTGAGTCACTCTAGCGTTTCTCTCATCAGATTTGACTCCAAGTTTGTGCTCTGATCGCTATGTAGTTCCATCGGCACAGTTATTTAACAAGGTACTCCGCGAACATGTTGGCTGATGAAGTAATCCATGACCACCAGCAGATACACAGGGAACAGTCCAACAATGTGCATCGTGACGTCCTCGAATACTGCCACATGCGCCCCCGGCGACATGATATTAGCGCACCACCTTTCAGTATACGCCCGTCAACTTAATTTAGAGTATCTCTGTCGCAGCTTGGGATCCAGCATCTCCATAACCTTATTCCAGGAAATTATCTCCTACTCTCTGGGTCTTTCAATCAGGTGACTCCAAATTCTATACTACCACCATCCTTGACCCTTAGTGAGTCTCATTGTTCCTAATAGGACTTACATTCACTATTCCTGGATGCGATATTCTCCCAGCATGTTCTAGTTCCTACTTCAGCACAATCCTATTCGCCCACCTCTCTGGTGTAGGTGGTAGCGTGTCTGCCTCAGATTCAAGAGGTTCCGAGTTCGATTCTCAATCAGGGTGAGTTATCGGGATAAGGGCGTTTCCGTATTTTCTCTTATGATGAATGTCAGGTAACTCTAAGCTAAGCTCTATGGACCCTGGGCTCATTTGAATATTTCATTCATCGTTCAATATGACTTCACGTTGGAGGTCGTAAATAACAAAAGACTATCTCATTCATCTGCAGGCACCGTCGAAACCACATGGACAGCTGCCATGCACTTCCACTCTTCTATTCTAATTCTTCTGACAGAGTCTTCTCGAAAAGGCATCCGCATTTCTGTGGCTCTTTTTCTTCAACTATTCCAATGTAAAATTGTACTCTTGGATCCCCTGGACCCAACGGGCCGACTGCCCCCCCCCCCCGACCAAGTTCTTGTAGGTTAATAGCCACGTGACGGCGGACTAGTGAGATCTTAGGTGAAATGGCTGACCGTACAGGAGCTCAGGCCTCAGAGAATCTTACTGTATTGGGCAATTAGTCGTTCCCGTCCGGCTTGGGTCTAGGATAGTACGCAATGTCAATGTCCACGATGGAATCGCCTCAGTATTGAGAACAAGTCCCGCTTATCCTTCGGGCGAGGCTAATCCCTCACAGTCCAAGCCTTTATCGCATTCGTGGATCAAGTAATCAATCTTCTTGTAACAGAGCATTTACCTACAATCTCTGTAGTACCTTGCAGAGATTCTTCACATTCATTGCATGTGCTGATGCTGAAGATGTAATTCAAGCGCCTGATCACTGACAACACTGACGTTTCACAGATCTGTAGCTCAGCCTGCTGTGCTGGCTTGGGGATAATTCCCCATGTTCCCCAGAGGCTACAAGTAGCAATGAGAAGAAATAAATAAATAATAAATAAATAAATACATAAAAATCTGCAATACCACACCCCGGCTCCTAATTTCTTAACCCGGGGTATATATATACACTCCTGGAAATTGAAATAAGAACACCTTGAATTCATTGTCCCAGGAAGGGGAAACTTTATTGACACTTTCCTGGGGTCTGATACATCACATGATCACACTGACAGAACCATAGGCACATAGACACAGGCAACAGAGCATGCACAATGGCGGCACTAGTGCCGTGTATATCCACCTTTCGCAGCAATGCAGGCTGCTATTCTCCCATGGAGACGATCGTAGAGATGCTGGATGTAGTCCTGTGGAACGGCTTGCCATGCCATTTCCAGCTGGCGCCTCAGTTGGACCAGCGTTCGTGCTGGGCGTACAGACCGCGAGAGACGACGTTTCATCCAGTCCCAAACATGCTCAATGGGGGACAGATCCGGAGATCTTGCTGACCAGGGTAGTTGACTTACACCTTCTAGAGCACGTTGGGTGGCACGGGATACATGCGGTCGGGCATTGTCCTGTTGGAACAGCAAGTTCCCTTGCCGGTCTAGGAATGGTAGAACGATGGGTTCGATGACGGTTTGGATGTACCGTGCACTATTCAGTGTCCCCTCGACGATCACCAGAGGTGTACAGCCAGTGTAGGAGATCGCTCCCCACACCATGATGCCGGGTGTCGGCCCTGTGTGCCTCGGTCGTATGCAGTCCTGATTGTGGCGCTCACCTGCACGGCCCCAAACACGCATACGACCATCATTTGAACCAAGGCAGAAGCGACTCTCATCGCTGAAGGCGACACGTCTCCATTTGTCCCTCCATTCACGCCTGTCGCGACACCACTGGAGGCGGGCTGCACGATGTTGGGGCGTGAGCGGAAGACGGCCTAACGGTGCGCGGGACCGTAGCCCAGCTTCATGGAGACGGTTGCGAATGGTCCTCGCCGATACCCCAGGAGCAACAGTGTCCCTAATTTGCTGGGAAGTGGCGGTGCGGTCCCCTACGGCACTGCGTAGGATCCGACGCTCTTGGCGTGCATCCGTGCGTCGCTGCGGTCCTGTCCCAGGTCGACGGGCACGTGCAGCTTCCGCCGACCACTGGCGACAACATCGATGTACTGTGGAGACCTCACGCCCCACGTGTTGAGCAATTCGGCGGTGCGTCCACCCTGCCTCCCGCATGCCCACTATACTCCCTCGCTCAAAGTCCGTCAGCTGCACATACGGTTCACGCCCACGCTGTCGCGGCATGCTACCAGTGTTAAAGACTGCGATGGAGCTCCGTATGCCACGGCAAACTGGCTGACAATGACGGCGGCGCTGCCCAAACGCTACGCAGCTAGCGCCATTCGACGGCCAACACCGCGGTTCCTGGTGTGTCCGCTTTGCTGTGCGTGTGATCATTGCTTGTACAGCCCTCTCGCAGTGTCCGGAGCAAGTATGGTGGGTCTGACACACCGGCGTCAATGTGTTCTTATTTCCATTTCCAGGAGTGTATATTCCAAACCTTTACATTTATTTAACTTTTTATAGTTTTACGAAAATAATTCTACAGATATTTTAAAAAAAAACAAAAAATAAAAACCAATATACGGTAATAAATAATAATAATAATAATAATAATAATAATAATAATAATAATAATAATAATAATAATAATAATAATAATAATAATAATAATAATAATAATAATAATAATAATAATAATAATAATAATAATAATAATAATAATAATAATAATAATAATAATAATAATAATAATAATAATAATAATAATAATAATAATAATAATAATAATAATAATAATAATAATAATAATAATAATAATAATAATAATAATAATAATAATAATAATAATAATAATAATAATAATAATAATAATAATAATAATAATAATAATAATAATAATAATAATAATAATAATAATAATAATAATAATAATAATAATAATAATAATAATAATAATAATAATAATAATAATAATAATAATAATAATAATAATAATAATAATAATAATAATAATAATAATAATAATAATAATAATAATAATAATAATAATAATAATAATAATAATAATAATAATAATAATAATAATAATAATAATAATAATAATAATAATAATAATAATAATAATAATAATAATAATAATAATAATAATAATAATAATAATAATAATAATAATAATAATAATAATAATAACAATAATAACAATAATAACAACAGTAACAATAACAGTAACAATAACAATAACAATAAGAATAACAATAATAATAACAATAACAATAACAATAATAATAACAATAATAATAACAATAATAATAATAATAATAATAATAATAATAATAATAATAATAATAATAATAATAACAATAATAATAATAATAATAGTAATAATAGTAATAATAGTAATAATAGTAATAATAATAATAATAATAATAATAATAATAATAATAATAATAATAATAATAATAATAATAATAATAATAATAATAATAATAATAATAATAATAATAATAATAATAATAATAATAATAATAATAATAATAATAATAATAATAATAAAAAATAATTATAATAATAATAATAATAATAATAATAATAATAATAATAATAATAATAATAATAATAATAATAATAATAATAATAATAATAATAATAATAATCATAATCATAATCATAATCATAATCATAATCATAATCATAATCATAATCATAATCATAATCATAATCATAATCATAATCATAATCATAATCATAATCATAATCATAATCATAATCATAATCATAATCATAATCATAGTAATAGTAATAGTAATAGTAATAGTAATAGTAATAGTAATAGTAATAGTAATAGTAATAGTAATAGTAATAGTAATAGTAATAGTAATAGTAATAGTAATAGTAATAGTAATAGTAATAGTAATAGTAATAGTAATAGTAATAGTAATAGTAATAGTAATAGTAATAGTAATAGTAATAGTAATAGTAATAATAATAATAATAATAATAATAATAATAATAATAATAATAATAATAATAATAATAATAATAATAATAATAATAATAATAATAATAATAATAATAATAATAATAATAATAATAATAATAATAATAATAATAATAATAATAATAATAATAATAATAATAATAATAATAATAATAATAATAATAATAATAATAATAATAATAATAATAATAATAATAATAATAATAATAATAATAATAATAATAATAATAATAATAATAATAATAATAATAATAATAATAATAATAATAATAATAATAATAATAATAATAAGACTACGGCGACTACAAAACTATCCACGAGGCGCTAACGGCAGCATTGAGGATGGAGGCGGCCAAGGTGACGGCTACCCCGACGTCGAGAACGAGGAATGTCCGCTACGCCGGAGACAGAAGACCAGGACACCGGTGAAGACCTAGTGTCCTGTGTTGGGGATGTGGAGAGCCGGGACACCTAGAGAGAGACTGCCCACGCCAGGGAGAGCAGCCGGGGAACGAGTAAGGGCCGTCGTGTCAGGGGGCACGTCGGCGCCATCATCACCATCCCCTCGAGCGACACTACGCGCCGTCAGCTGGCGGATGAATGACAGCCTCATCGCGGATAGCTGGCTGACAGGGAAGCCTTGCCGCGTGCTCGTGGACACCGAAGCAACTGTCACCGTCATCAGACCCGACATAGCCAAGGGTTTGCCATCCAGGAAGCCGAGCCGACCATACCAAATGATGACGGCATCGGGACACACCTTGCCTGTGGATAAGGAGGTCGTGATGAAGCTGACCTTGGGACGGAGTGCCGTGCGCGTGTAGGTGTTCGTCACGAAGGTGGCTGAGGAGGTGATTCTGGGATTGGATGCCTCCAGGAGCCACGAGGTGAATGTCGACGTCTGCAGGAAGGTCCTGCGGCTCAACGGAGAAGAGGTCATACTCCGGCAATCCGAAGAGAGCCTTGGAAACTGCAGGGTCGTCTTGAACGAAGACGTGGTTTTCCCCGCGAGGAGCGAGGTGGTGGTGACGGCGCGACTGGAGGGCCAGAGAACGAGGAACATGATGCTGGACTAGAAGATGTCTGTACACGGACTATGTGTAGCCAGGTCATTGTTGCCGTGCGGAGAGGAAGTGCCAGTGAGACTGCTAAATCCAACGGACACCGATCACAACGTTCAGGTCGGGACGGAGTTGGGAACGTGCAAGCCCGTGGTAAGCGTAAGAGCAATCGACAAGACACGGGAGCTGGTGCCGACGCAACACCTGGTGCCCCGGCTAGAGCTCCTACTGGAGAGGACGGCACACCCCTGACCGCAGAGCAGCTGGAGAAAGTTCGACAACTGCTGAGACGATACCAGCGCGTCTTCAGCCAAGACAACAGTGACTACGGCCGCACGAACAAAGTGCTTCACGGCAGCGACACCGGAGACGCCCGGCCTATTCGGCAACCACCTAGACGCGTTCCGCTAGTGCAGCAAGGGGCGGTACGACACATACTGGAGGACATGAGATCCAGGGGAGTGATTGAAGAGTCTGACAGCCCTTGGTGTTCCCCAGTAGTCTTGGTGACGAAGAAGAACAGCGAGCTACGCTTCTGCGTGGACTACAAGAAGCTGAACGCTGTCACCCGGAAGGAGTTTCCCCTTACCCCGGATTGACGAAACCCTGGACACGCTAGCTGGTGCGCAGTGGTTTTCGACCCTGGACCTGAAGTCGGGCTACTGGCAGGTAGCTCTAGACCCGAGAGACAAGGAAAAGACCGCATTTTCGACAGGCCAAAGCCTCTGGCAGTTCACTGTTATGCCCTTTGGTCTCTGCAATGCACCAGCTACCTTCCAACGCCTCATGGAGTCAGTGATGAGAGGACTGACTTACGACGCCTGCCTGCTATACCTGGACATCATCATCGTCGGTAAGAATTTTGAAAACCATCTCGAGAATCTGAGTAAGGTGCTACACAGACTACAGGCGACCAACTTGAAGCTGAACGCGAAGAAGTGCCAGCTCTTCCGCAAGGAAGTTAACTACTTGGGCCACATAGTCTCAGAAAACGGAATGGCCACAGACCCGGAGAAGACACAGGCTGTGAGAGATTGGCCTCAGCCAAAGGATAAGCAAGAGTTGCGCAGTTTCCTAGGGCTGTGCAGGTACTATCACCGTTTCATAAAGGGGTTCTCCAACTTCGTCAAGCCCCTCATCCGCCTGACAGAGGAACACCGACCTTATCTGTGGATGGAGGACGATGAAGGCGCTTTCCAGCTCCTGAAGAAGACCCTGTGCAGTTCTCCTATTCTGGGATTTCCACAACCAGGCGGCGCCTTCATTGTGGACATCGACGCCAACGACCATTGAATTGGAGGCGTCCAATCGC
The DNA here is from genome assembly GCA_030765055.1 of Mantis religiosa. Classification (NCBI taxonomy): domain Eukaryota; kingdom Metazoa; phylum Arthropoda; class Insecta; order Mantodea; family Mantidae; genus Mantis; species Mantis religiosa. Next base: position 640,028 of record CM060948.1, read on the forward strand.
AGATCCAGGACGGCTATGGGCGAGTGACAGCCTACTACAGCAAGACGCTATCCAAGGCAGAGAAGAACTACTGCGTCACCCGGCGAGAATTAATGGCGGTAATAAAAACCTTGGAGTACTTCCACAAGTACCTATACGGTCAGTCATTCCACCTGAGGACTGACCATTCCACGCTAACCTGGCTATTGAGCTTTAAGAACCTGGAAGGTCAGACAGCACGTTGGGTCCAGAGGCTGCAGGAGTACTTCACCTCGGAACATCGCAGAGGGAAGAGCCATGGTAACGCAGACGCTATGTCCCGAAGACCCTGTCCAGAAGAGTGCGACAAGTGCAGTCACGGCAGTGCCTGCGGATGGCTGGGATAGCTCAGGCCTGAGGAGGGAGCAGCTAGCGGACGCAGACTTGCGGCCACTCTTGAGAGAAGTGGAGGGAGAGACAACACCAACCTGGGAGGACATCGCACCAAGGAGCGCCACATACAAGTCGTACTGGGCCCAATGGGACTCATTGAAGATGAGAGAGTACTGTTCCGGGCATGGGAATCACCCGATGGGAAGATGCAGAGAGAACAGTTGGTACTTCCCCGGAGTAATGTCTTGGAGGAAGTGCACGCCGGTACTTCAGGACACCTGGGAGCGAACTGAACGATTGACAAACTACGGCAGCGCTACTACTGGCTGAGGCTCCGTGCAGACGCTAAGAGGTGGTGCCGTCTGTGTCACGTATGCGCAGGGAGTCGCGGCCCCCAGACTAGGAGCCGGGGTCGCATGCAGCAGTACGTCGGAGCGCCATTCGAAATGATCGCCGTTGACATAGCTGGACCGTTCCCAGTGTCCGACCGAGGCAACAAGTACCTGATGGTGGTCGTGGACTACTTCACCAAGTGGCCGGAGGTGTATGCCTTCCCGAACCAAGAGGCAAAGACTGCCATGTGAAGCAAGTGTTCTGCCGATTTGGGGTGCCGTTAGAGCTGCACAGTGACCAGGGTAACAATTTTGAGTCCAACCTGGTGAAGGAGGCACTAGAAAGGCTTGGGGTGAACAAGACCCGCACGACGCCTCTACATCCTCAGTCAGATGGCACGGTCGAAAGATACATCAAGACCTTAGAGGAACATCTGAGGAAGGTCGTGGCCAGCCATCAGTGAGACTGGGACGTCAAGGTGCCACTGTTCTTGTTGGCCTACCGCTCGTCTACACACGACAGCACTGGGATGACGCCAGCCAGCTTAATGTTCGGCCGAGAGTTACACCTACCTTGTGACCTGGCTTTTGGAAGCCCTCCGGAAGCGAAACAGCCATGTGGAGAACCTGGTGGACCACCTCCACGACATGCACGAGATGGCTCGCCAGAACATCCAGAAGGCGAGCGACCGCATGAAGACCCGATACGACAGGCAAGCCAACAACCAAGGGTTACAGCAAGGTGACCTGGTCTGCTTGTACCGCCCTACCTGGTCCAAGGGACTAAGGGACGCTGCCCGAAGCTTCAGCAGACATGGCAAGGACCGTACCGGGTGGTGAACAGGATTAACGACGTGGTCTACCGCATCCAGAAGGTGCCCCGAGAGAAGATGGTGATACACCTGGATCGCTTGGCCCACTATGATGGTGCTGTTCGGGACGACCAGCTTTGAGGAGGGAGCTGTTTCACTCAATTATCGGAAAGCCAACTGGCAGCTAGGTGGGGGACATGAGGCATTCAGACCACGCCTATCCATTTATCTTGTGGCACTCACTGAGGGGATGGTTAGAAAAGGATCACGATCTACTGTACTGTCTCTTTCCCCTCCCCCTGACGTCTGGAACAATCGGGATAATTGTTCCGAGCAGTGAAGCTTCGATAAATGAAATGTGTAGTGTTTAACGCCCGCTTTTACTACATACGGCACCGCAGGCGGTGACACTGATGATGCATGAGATGAAGATGGAGCACCGTTTGAATGAGATGGCGGGGGAAACCGGAGGTCCCGGAGAAAACCCGCCCCAGCGCCGTGTTGTCCAGCACAAATTTCACTTTGCGGTCGCCTGGGATCGAACCCAGGCCGCCTTGGTGAGAGCCAAGCGGTCTAGCCACTGAGCCACGGCGCGGCCCTGCGAAGCTTCGAGATGCAGCGATCTGCCTATATAAGCGACGCATTAGGCGACTCAGGCAGTTGTCAGTTTTCAGCCCTCAATCCTGAGTTCTTAGTCGGATCGAGAGAGCGAGTTGCCACTAAGTAGTGGGTGCAGTGTTGCGTAATTGGGAGTGTTGCATAATTGTGAGCATTACATAACTGTGTGTGATATGTGTACCAACTGTAGTTCGGTGGAAATAAGGAACGATTTGTATTTCTGCAACTTGGACTTTTAATTCTTTGAACCCACAAAGTTACATTACTGACTCGTAGCTCTATTCGATCTATTGCATTAGGAACTGGAAAAATAATCGATCTCCATTCTGATATAATCTTCTAATTACATGTCTTAAAGCAGCTAATAATGTTTGCTTCTCTTCCAACCTACTCAATTGCATTGTTATTTCCAGCGAATTGTAAATAACACTAGCATCAGCAACGGGCGATGACACCGTTTCCGGTGGAGTTGAAAATCGCATGTCAGGTATGTCTTTAAACTCGCCACCTTCGCCGATAGAATTCGCTTGATTTGCTTCATCATCAATATTAACAGCTGTTACATGACCAATATCCTCCATTACCATACATTTTACTTCTTCCACTTCCATTTCTTTTATATACATATCTTTATACATTATCTTCCTCCAAAGATATCTTAAAAAACCTATTTTACTTTTTCTACTTTCATTTTTATCATTCTGTTCCATAGCCAATCTATCCATATCCCTTTCTTCTTCTTCTTTTTGCTCCTCAACTAAAAATCATCATTCATGCTGGCATCAAGATCTACTTGAATCTTCTTAAGATTATTGCTATCATCCACTACTAATACATCGTTGCTTGTCGGAGTTCTAACCTCACAAACTCCAACTTTGTTAATGGTATAAGCTTCCTGTAATTTCATTTTATGTTCTATTACTCTTCTTAAATTTCTCTTGATTCTGCTGGGTGTATTCCTTCTAGATTTTTTCCTCTTTGTTATATTTCTTTCATCACAATTAATCATAACACATCCTGTTTATGGCACGTTCCGAATACAATTTATACGTTGAACAATTATTCTTATCCTTACACACCTTTTTTTCTAAACATACATGGCACACATATGGGATCCTGATCTTTTTTAATGCAATCTTTCCTATCATGATCTTTTTCTTCTCAATGCCCACAAACTCGATTTCTATTGCAATATTTGGCCACATGCCCATATGCCTGACACTTAGCACATTTGGAAACAGAAATAAAATCTTTTATGTTTACGGCTTGAAAGCCTACATAGAGCCTATTTTTTGCTGAAATTAATTTCCTCACTTGAGATGAAACCTCCACCAAATGGTGAACAGATTCCTCTTTCCTTGGACCGGTTTTGAACTTAAAACCCTCATCAAAAATCTTTTTATCCAATAAGTCTTCAAAATTTTGTTTATATGTATCTTCTTTCATTTCACTTTCCTTTCTCCATTTCATTCTCCCTTATCCACTCTTCAAAATTTTCTTTATATGTATCTTCTTTCATTTCACTTTACTTTCTCCATTTCATTACATCATATAAAATAAGTAAAGAATTCCGTTTCCTAGCTTTTTCAATTTTAATATTTTGATGAGCCAGATTTTTACTTTTAATTATACGTTCTGCATCTTCTTCTGATTTTGCTTCAATAACTATAGCCTTTTCTCCAGCCATACGCAAACTCTGAATATTAATTCTTTCTTCTGTTGGTTTCAATTTTGTTGAAACAATCTTCCTTACTTCTTTAGCATCCTGATTTTTTGTCGATATAAACAGAGTACATTTTATTTTTTAGTTTGATTTATGAGTCACTATGTTTACACTCAAACTTCACTTACTTGTTGTTGAGTCACCAAACAGCTGAGGATGAGATCGAATGATCTTGAAAACGTTTCAGTTATACAAGTAAGTGAAGTTTGAGTGTAAACATAGTAACTCATAAATCAAACTCAAAAATGAAGAATACTTCACTGTTAATAATGCTTCTGCTTTTAATATTTACATGTTTTCTTATTCATATTTCTCTGAAACTGAATATCTTTTCCTCTTGGCTGTGAAAAAGACGCAACCTGTGCATATGACACCGAAGATTGCTTAACTTCATTTCTTTCCTTTTCATACAATTCCATATACACTTCCACTTCCCTTAAAACCTTCTCTTTCTCCAATTTTACATTTTCTAATTCTCTTTAAAATTTTGCTAATAAGCCAAAAATTTTGCTCTTATTTTCAGCACTAACCTTCTCCTTTCCAATGACGGTACTTATCTCTGCAATATACTCATAGAAATCCACCATATTTCCTTTCTCAGATTCCTTATTAATAACACATTTACTACTTCTAACTGGGGATCTCACCGAACTTCTTCTAGGGTCAAAAGCGTCTTCCTCCATCTCATATTTACTACCCCCTGCACCCTTACCAGCCTCCGCCAATATTATTAATCTCAAAAGATTTAATAACAAATATCAACATATCACATACGATGCTCTCTACTAATAGGAAGCAACACGCCACCTCCAAAATTTAATAAACTGATTCACTATTCTTATTATTATTAAAACATGCACCTTATTTAACTCAGATGGTTACTTACGTTACCACTGAAGCACCAGAACAAAAAACACTATAAAAATAAAAGCAGAATGGCTGCCGATATGACCTCTGCAGTTAAAGGCTAGGTATAAATGGAACAGGGAAGAAAAAAAAAAAAAACACTGACGTTTCGATTTGACTTCTATGACTAAATAACACCAAATTGTGCGAGGCTCGCTTTTTCATTCATTTTCACATTTTCAAATCAACAGAGAGCTAAAGTCGCCCTGTCGTAGCTACGCTTACTAAACTAAGTGCTTGCCCACTCTCTTACAATCGACACAGACTGGCCTTTGCACTTCCATATATATCCCTGGGTTATGTAAGAATTGTTTCTAGAAACTCCTAGAAATTGGAATCTCCAGAATTGCCAGTTTCAAAAGTTCTCAAAGGTTGACTGCCGTTTCCCCGGCTGGTGAGGTCAGCAGCGGCTGTCCCTTAACGGGCATTATTGCACTACTGGCCAGCAAAAAACAAAAGCGGTGGGATGGGGTGACTCCACTTAATCCCTCTGAGGCAGGTATTCCTACCACCATGGCTAAACTAAAGAGAACGTAGGAGTATAAGAAATTTAGGATTTTTTTACAGGTTGCTTTAAGACAGTTTCATGCTGGACATCATCTTTAATGGAAAATTACTACCGAAAACAAAATTCAATTTTGGGAACTGTGGTGCTTTTTTTCTTTATATTTTCGAACATAGCACATTCAGATGAACTCCATTCTATGCTTTTCTTGCCATAGGCGACTTTAAATGTTCTGTTTTTTTTACCTTACTGAACTATTTGCTTACTTCGGTCACCTTGCTGCCGCAGGGTTAACTGCAAGGGTGATCACGCGGCGTGCTGTGGTTGGTGACCAGTTAGGAAGGCCGTAGACGACCGAAGAAACCCCTGAGGGAACATCAGCTACAACCTGCAATGAGGGAACAAGGGCGCTCCCCTCAAACAACCCTCATACTTGGCCTAAGCTTTGGCAGATGCCCAATGAGGAGCGACAACAGCAGCAGAGACCTACGTTCGCCCAGGTGGTGCAATGGCCTAATGATTTAAGGTGCTGGTGGTCAGCCAACACTACACCACAAAACACAGCACACAAATCCACACGGGCCACAGCCCTAATAACAAACCCCAACCAGCTCCTCGGAAAGAGGCGTAGGACTACCAAAAGCTCCAAACGAAACCAAAACGGTGGAAAGGCATACATCTTCCATGCCTCCACATCAGCTGAGGGACGAGAGGATCCATTCGGTCCTCCACACCAACCCACAGCCACAGCTTTACGGAGGAGCTGAGATGACTGCAGCAATTACTCCAGACCTATGAACAGTGCATCTGAGAACTCGTGGTAAAATTCTTTATCACTGAACCGGCAAACAAAATGCAGCTATTTATGTAGTGACTTGCCCTTCTAATTTCCATCATCCCGCAGGGTCTGAATTGCAGGGTGGATCTCTTTCCAATTTGCATTCTGGAATGGGTTTGGCCTGAGCGAGCTAATGCATTTTGCCCGTTCCTGTGCCCTAAGACTTCATTTTACTCAGCAAAGCACATATCCGACCATCATTTCTAAAGCAGACTTGGAACATAAAAATACAAAGGGGGGGGGGGGGGGGAACTTTGTATACAAAGTCTTGGTTATGTATTAGTATATATTATACTCCAGCATCAAGTTATGGTAAGAGAGTATAAGTGCACTTAATCCTGCACTAAAAGTCATATAACATAACCCATGGCGTAACAGCCCCAAGTGGGCCTGAGCCTATTAACCCAACTGTCAGCCTCATGCCCACATGTGCAACCAGAGGTGGAAAAGTAAATAACTAGGCAAATTCATACTTCTGCGTCATTCATGAGTAGATGGCTATTGAGAACAACAAAGTGGGGCACTACATCCGTATTGGAAATAAACTGGTGAAAAACAATGCAACACCCTTCAGCACTGTGTTCACTAAAACATAAGCACAGTATGTGGATACCGAGAAGTTTAATATAGATGACTGAAGTTATGATATTTGTCTTCATATCATGCTAACATAATGTATTACCTTTAACTTTTCATTTAAGTTAAGCAATCCTTGATGGTGTTGCATGCTCCCCCCCCAACCTCCTTGTTAAGATATGCAGGGCAGAGCTTCAACTATTATCCCTGTTGAGAGACCTGAAGGTAACCAGATCTAAGTGACAATAGGCACAAGTATGGACAGGGCTCTTAATGTATACACAGCCACTGCACAACCCCACCTACAAGTCCCCTACGGCACCTACTCAGAGGCGGGTCCTGATTGGACAGTTCCAGCAACTTATAGCCACCCCTCTACAACCTGTGAAAACAGCCTTGCATATTCTACAACCCTAAAACAGATTACAATAACGGAAATTATGGGTACAGGAAACAGGAACAGGAATTTTAAATGTCATTTAGAAATACAGCTTTTTTGTCAATATAAATCCGAATTCATGACCACCCCATCAAATTTCCTACATATATAATTACCAATCCTAAGCTTCTTATTTGCATCTAAAACACAACTGTTACTGTGTAACTTGTTAAATTAATTCCAACAATTCTTATCTCCCTTTATAATTTTCAAAAGTGGCATAGGTGCATTCACACACCTCTCTGATATCTGAATGCACTGAATTCTAACTAATGGAACCTTGAGTTCATTGTAATGCCTAATTGCCTTTGACTTATAAGTAGGGCTTGGAAGCTCAGCCAAAAATTCATGAAGTTAGCTGTGCATGAGGTATAGATCGTCAAGTGAGTTAGTCATCAACTCATGCTGTTGGTGGAAGGTCATGCGCATTGGATATGCCAAGCAGACAGAATACTTCTACAGGTGCAACAGAAACTAAAACACCTTCTCCAGAAAAATATAATGCATAGAAAGAAAAGAGTAGAACCTACTTTTTATTAATGATTCTTTTGTTGATATTCATATATCTGGAAAACGTAAGTTTGTTATGCATAATTATGAAAAAAAGGGCAATATATTCTCTGACACTGTGTCTTCGTGTGACTGCATAGCACTCAACTCCCTCCCCTGTGTTTACAAGCTGCAAGTAGCATATAACCCCATCACTACTAACCTGTTGTATTCTTCTTTTGGCTTAACTTCTGGGTCCTACTTATAATTAATTGCTTTTTGTCAACATTTATATTGCTTGGCTAACACCTTCTATCCCCCCAATAAAATTGCAACTCATGCCCTTAATGTTATGCAATGATATTACGAGGGCTGTTCAATAAAGAATGATTATAATTGTTTTACGGTCATAATTTTTCGCACTAAAATTCAATCTTATTATATTCTGTTAACTTAATGTGAAACAAACACGCCATAGTAGTTTCATTGTTGTACTCCTGGTTCCCGCTGTGAGAACTAGGCAAGTTCAGACATGTTCAGTATCGCCTACAACTGCAATGGAGGTAACATGCAGTTAAAGTTGATGTTAGAGGAAGATCCGGAGTTTCTTTCAAACTTAATCACTGCTGATGAAACTTGGCTACATCATTTTGAACCTGAGAGCAAACAGCAAAGCTCAGTGTGGAAATCTCCTTTATCACCAACCCCCAAAAAAGTAAAAGTGGTTGCTTCTGCTGGGAAAGTTATGGTCATCTCATTCTTTGATATTCATGGAATGGTTTATCAGCATGTTGTACCTGCACACACATCAGTAACTGGACAATACTACAGGGATGTTCTGAAAACATTGCAAGTCCATATCAGGCACAAAAGACCACCTTTCCATGAAGCAGGCTGGATGCTGCACCGTGATAATGCGCGGCTGCATATTGCCAACATTGTTGCTGAATATCTTGCGAAAATCAATGTGAAGTGCATCCCTCACCCTCCCTATAGTCCGGATTTAGCCCCATGTGACTTTTTTCTATTCCCTAACTTGAAGAAACGCCTTTGTGGGAGGTATTATCTATCATCAGAAGCAGTGGTGAAGATTGCGGAGGTGATTTTGAAGGATCTCTCAAAAAATAGTTTCCAGCATGTCTCTGAAGACTGGCAGAAACGCTGGGAGAAGTGCATTGCATTCAGGGGAGACTATTTTGAGAAGGACCATCAAAATTATGAGGATGAGTAAAGGTACGTTGTCAAAAAAAAGAATTGTAATCATTCTTTATTGAACAGCCCTTGTAATATCTGAAAATTATTTATCTGCCTTATCATTGCTTTATAAAATTATTAATCTTACTAGTCAATAATTCAGGTAACAAAACATCCTGTTACATTCCTTTATTATTCTCAACAGTAAAAGAACAAAGGAAGGGTTTACCCAAATTAATTCTGAAATTTAAATTTATCTGATTCTCTGTCTGCAACTCATTCAATTTTCATACAATAATTTTACAATTTTTTTTTCTTCTGTACATCTGTTGGTTACATATAAATATTTCAACTCTCATATTCATGTATACAGTATTCCTTATACTAGATTTACTATATTATTTTTACATTGTCAATTTCTCTTTCTAATTTACACACATTTCCCATGAAGCTGTTTTTGATGTGTTTGGTGTTCTATTTCTTTGTTTTGGTATTTTGGTCAAAGCACTGATTCCTTGCTAAGTTCACTTTCACAGTTTCCTACTTAAAATTTATTTTTACAATTTTGAACTTATGTTACACTTACAATTTTAAGAACTTTGTGCCTCACTTCATGCATATTTACCACAACTGTCCTTAAACCAAATTGCACGGGCAACTTAACTTATCAAAAGCCATTTACCTATTCTGACTTTTTGAGTGATCTCCTTTGTGGATGATCTTGGCCATTTTTAGTAGGTCAGATTTGACTTTAATGAAACTGTCTCTGTAAGGCAGCTTCATTATTATTCCTACAAAAACTATATACCTTCTTAGGAATTGAAAGTTTGAGGATAAATAACTCAACAAAACTGGATGACCATCATAACCAAACTTATGCAAACTGCCATTAATGGTTAGAATTTATAGATATATAGTAGGAAGAAATTGAGGAACTTTCACAATTTACAACAAAACTCAGATTTCACAAAGGGAAGCAACTATCACCATCTTTTAGAAATTCAAGAGAGAGGATTGGGGATAATTTAATTCAATTCACGCCAAGAGCATCTACAGTGGACATCTCTTTACCTAGGAGCTATCAAAGGTTAGGGGGATATTATAAAGGTGTAAGTCTACTATCAAGATTAGCAAAAATTTATACCAGGGTTCAGGGTAAAAGATTACAAGATTGGGCTGAAGAGGACAATAAGATATTGGAATTTCAGGTGGGCTTTAGGAAGGGTAGGACAATGGTCAACAATGTGTTTGTCATTAAAACAATAGTGGATAAATATTTGTCCAAGAAAAGGAGTAAAGCATATATAGTTGTTGTGGATTTGGAGAAGGCACTTAATACAATACATACAGAGGCATTATGGTTGAAGCTACAGTTGAAAGGGGTGAATATTAAGATGATTAGAGCCATCCAAAAACTTTGTTCTCTAAAATAAATTCTGTATAAAGATGCATGTGAATAGTTTCACAAGTTAAGAAGAGTATAGGACTTAAGCAAGGGTGTAAGGGTGTAAATTGAACCCCATACTACAGGGTGAACATGAAGTCTCAATCCATTTTTGAGAAAACGGTTGATTTTGAATTTCTTTTACAGGAGATTTAAAAGATGCTGTCAATTGAAGAAAGAATCACTGTTGTTTCTGCACATTTGAGGGAATTTACATATCAGGAGGTTCAAGCGGGTTTTGAACGAAAATTCCAGAAACCCGGTGCTACAAGGGTTAATATCAGCCTACTGATGCAGAAATTTCAAAGAACAGGCAGTGTGCAAGACGTGAAATGTTCAGGTAGACCCCAGGTGACCAATGAAACTGTGCAGCAGGTAAGTGATGCTGTGACCAGAAGTCCGAAAGCATCAAACAGGAGGTTAAGTCAAGATTTGGGTGTACCACAATCGACAGTGTGGTAGATTCTGCATTTCACTTTAAAAAGAAAAAAAAAGTCATACCACCTCCAAATTCGACATGCACTGGAACGGTAAGACTACGCTTGTTGCGAAGCAATATGTTACAACTGTTGAGGGCAGTTGAAGAAGCCAATTTGTTGTTTAGCGATGAGGCCACCTTCAACACATGTGGCATGGTCAACAGACACAACTGCAGAGTGTGCGCAATCATGGAGTGGGAACAAAACACCCCAAATGTGTGGTTGGTACTGACAAAATCAAAGGTGTATGGGCCATTCTTCTTTGGAGAACAGTGACAGGCATTTCCTACCTTGATATGCTATAACTGTTCCTTCAACCACAATTACAATAGGATGGAGCCCCTCCTCATTTCGCACTGATTGTTCCGGAGTACCTGAATACCACATCCACACATTGATGGATTGGCAGGGGTTCACGCTGCATATAGGTGCCACTTTCCCCAGATCTGACACCTCTTGACTTTTTTGCACGGAGATAGTGAAATCACAAGTCTACGGAATTAAAATCACCTCCATTGCCATTCTTAAGGAGCGTATTAGGCAGGCAGTGCGCAACATCACACCTTCAATTCTGAACTATTTGAGGCAGCAGTGCATCACTGGGAAACCTGTATGGAAGTGCAAGGTGGTCATATCGAATGAGACTAAGAAAAAATGTTCATGGATTATGTGTTACCATGTCATATGGTTTACAATACCTGTATTTGTTTGAATGTTTTCTTTAAAATGGATCGAAACTTTATGTTCATCCTGTATTTAATTTGTTTATACATGAGTTTCTGGAAGTAATTAGTAAGGAGAATGTATCATTCACTCACAATAAATAATAGGTAAATCCCAGAATTACTATTTGTGGATGATTTGGTAGTGGGATCTATATCTATTGGGGATTACCAAGAGTTCCAAATGTCTTGAGGGCATTTTGCAAAAGTTGGGGGTTAAAGATAAATTATAAGAAGACTAAGATTATGGTCTTCAAAAAAGGACATAAATAAAAAAGAGAAGAAAAGTGGAGCATGGAAGGACAGGAAATATCTATAGTGAGAAAATTTGAGTTCTTTGGGGTTCAGTTAATTGGTAGTGAAAGATGGCATGACCAAAAGAAAAACGTCTTAGCTAAGGGTAAAATTGCCATGAAGGGGATAAGAACATGTGTATTTAAAATACTAAGGTACAAATGAAATGGTCAGAAAGAGTATAAGTCAACAGTGGAAGACAAAATGCCACATGGGATAAAGGTATGGGGATATAATGAAGGCTGGCTAGGGGTGGAATTAATATTTAGAAGTTTTGGTGGTTTAATTTTGGATTCACCAGTTGCATCACCTAAGGGAGCAGAGGAACACCAAGTAAAGGGCCACCTTCAGTTTTGCTATCAGGTTAGAGCATTGGAAGATCAGAATATAGTAAAACAATGTAAGATTATGCAAGAGAAGCATTATTGCCTGATAGTTGGGCTTTATCTATACAAAAGATTATGCAGACAATAGGAATAGGGAATCTATAGAGGCATAGAGAAATTTTAGAAGGAAAGTTTTGGATAGTAATCAGACAGAGAATTGAGGACATTAATATATAATAAGAGATATTTAGCAGTATTAGGGACAAAAGAACCTTGATATTGTACAGGAAATTCAAACAAGATTGGGAAGGGAAGGGTGAGTATGGACCCACAAATGGAAAATTACCTACATTTTATTTTGGATTGTAAGGAGACAAAATTATGGAGGGAACAATGGGTACCATTAGGTGATTGAAATTACCAAGCGAAATAAGTAAAATGAGAATTAGGAAAGCCAACACTACAGAAGAGATTAGGAAGTTACATGAATTATTAGGAAAGACTAAAGAAAAATACAAGAGAAGGATTTTAAAATTATAAAATTACGTATTTGCAAGGATGCCTATCAGGAAAATTGGAATATTTAATTACAAGAGTATTAAAAATAGGTAGAATATGTACCTAATGTATAATGTATTAATTACCATGGTGTTTATTTGTATATTAGAAACAAAGAATGGCTGTATGTATTTGTAACAGGGAAGAGATGCACAGACTTTATAGGCATTCATTCATTCATTTTTTAGAAAAGTTACTTTATCAGCTTGAAAACCAAATCACAAAAACATCTTCAACTATGTCTTTACTACTAATACAACTAGTCACAAACTAATGTCTACAGTTTTGCTACACATACTACTCATGAACAAAACAGAGTATGATAATGAGCTTATCCAGATAATAAACTTCTTCTTTAAGTGCCCTCTTATACCATTATGTGGTGTCAGGGTATTCTTGTTGAAGAACGGAATCTCTGGAGTGAGGGAAGTGGATGACAGAATGAGGGCGAGATGAAATGATAATAAAGATGATGATGGAGCAATTGGTGGAATGCTGGCGGGGGAAACCGGAGGACCCGGAGAAAACCCGCCCCAGCGCCGTGTTGTCCACCACAAATCTCACTTTTTGGTCACCTGAGATCGAATGCAGACTGCCTGTGAGAGCCAAGTGGTCTAACCACTCAGCCACGGCGTGGCCTCGGATAATAAACATTGGTTTAAAAAAAATCATTTAAACAAAATACTAAGCTTTTAAACAACTTAAAATAATAGAAATAGGGGAAAATAGACAGAACCAGCCAAAAAGCAGTAAAAACAAAGAATGTATCAGAAAATTTACATAGACCCCATAAATCTTTTAGAAATTTGAAAAACCTTCAGGCAGAGAGTATAACAATCTTAGCCCCACAGAACAAATGCTACATTGAAAATTTCATTATGAAAAAGTAAATAAATAAATTTGAATAGAAACCTCCATCCAAGAAACCAGGAATTTGCAGAATCAATTGTAAAGAAAGATGCTTAGGAAGGTACACCTGAAAAAATAAAAGCATGCACCGCCCACCCACCACATACAGAAATGAGCAATAGCTTCACAGAATCTCTAGCACTACATATCTGGAGAAAATATTTTTATATAAAAACTAAAACTAGTGAATTTTGGAATTCTCTCCAACAACAACAATGCATTATACAAGTTCATCAAGATATCCCAACATGTCTAACAGTTGAAATTTGCTGACAATGCAGATAACAGAGATGTTCAAAAATGTTCAGGTTAATAAGTGCACATTTGACTCACATTGCAATTTAGTATCATAATTTGTGTTCTACTGTGAAGCATTTCCAGGTTTTGCTTTCTGGAATAATCATATTTATCTTCAATCCCATCTAAAGCCACAAACATGTATATTAACTTGAAAACATAAACTGGAATTAACACTGTCGACTCATAGTATTATTAAAGGACAGGAACAACAATGGGAGTGCACATGTGTGGACAAGATTTATTACAAGTGTTACTAGCTCAGCTACAAAAGCTATAATAGCCATTTGCTTGCAGTGCTCATTCATGGTAGAAATTTAGAGCAAAAAAGTCACAATTCTTTTACCTTTATAAATTAGAATCGTATATTCAGAATATAAATTTCAAAATGTAAATTTTTTGAACATTCTGTAAACAAGTACACTATTAAACTTGAGTAGAAGTATTAGAAACAGTGATGTAATGATAATTTATAAATATGAGTACAATTAGAAATACTAAGCATTACTAAATAAAATAAGAATTATGAATTACTGATGTTTAGTGTTTCTAAACTAATTCATATTTATAAAATACAGTATTGCTTGTTAAAGTTATTGAACACTGCATTTAACATTGTTTATGTACTCATTTAAATACATTTGTTTACTGGGTATTGAGGAACAGCTAATGAGGTTTAAATGGGTATTGTGCAATAGGTTAAATATCTTACTGCATTATTATCATTAATTACAATTATTGCAATAGAATATGTTTCACTGCTAAAAACCATCCATAACAAAAACAGAAGTAAAAATATAGCATTTGTTGATAAAGTACTGTCCATCCAACACACTTTTCTGTCTGCATGATGCTTAACAGCATTGTCACATATCACTGCACTTACTGAAACGAGCATTAGATCATAGTAAACAGATCTACCCCTCACCTTGTTGTGGTGGGTAGACAGTACAGTGATGAGAATGGGGGCAGGAGTTATCAGAACTAGAAAATAGTCACATACACAATACAATGCATTTATCACATTCACAGCACGAGGAACACTGACTAACTTCTCTTGTTATGCCAATGGGCCGGACAATACTATTGCACATTTTTGGTTCAACAGGTGGACAATGTCACAATGTTTTACACATGCTTTTAAGCTATTAATCCAGGAATTAACCCCATTTAAATTATTATTATAATTATTGCCAAGTTCACCAGAAATATAAAATTTATATACATTAGCCAAGTACGGATAACTTTTACACACATTTGTAAATGAAATGAAAATACGAAACTTACTAATAATGATGATGAAAATCATAACACAATACATTAAAGATATGCCCTTTCTTAAATAAAGAAACCAGTGAATGCACATAGCACAGGTAAAACAGAGTACAATTGTGTCATAATCACATTAATTAACTTTAACTTGATGTTGTCAACAGTGGCAAAGCATACAAGGAAGCACTGGAAGTGTTACTTTTCAAAAAATGTCGGGACAAAAAGAAGAAAAACAAGAAAATTCATGTCCAAAAATATTTTATTTGCTCTGAATGCATTTTCAAAATTTATTTGCAAATATCTGTGGTGCAGCAGACAATTTCACAGGTGCTTAGATTTGAGTAACTCATTTTGGCGAGCTCATTCAATACTGAATATTTCTGTATTTATGCTTTTGTAACCTTGAATACTATGCTTCATAGGTTTCTGGAAGCAATTGCAACTCTATGATACTTAGGAAGCACTGACAGATTTTGTGCTTGTGATGTCTCTGTAGTGTGTGGAGAAAAGTTTACTTTTTTGTTTTATGTGGCACTTTTAAATACAACTGTAAGCATATTTCAATAACATTAGCAATAGTATTTTACGCAGACTGGTATTTAAAGCTGACAAATAGGAAATTCTTATGAAATTTTAAGTTATTAGCAAAAGTGTGTGAATTGCATACTTCATTTTAGGCTAACAGTTCACATAGTGTGGGCCAGCTGTTGCGAAAATTGGAATGTCTGAATAGAGAGGGAAAGCAGGAATATGTCTGCTTGTAGTGTGAGCAGTCTTGTAATGCAAAAAGGCTTACAAGTGACGACTGTACAGT
Source organism: Mantis religiosa (assembly GCA_030765055.1). Classification (NCBI taxonomy): domain Eukaryota; kingdom Metazoa; phylum Arthropoda; class Insecta; order Mantodea; family Mantidae; genus Mantis; species Mantis religiosa. The sequence continues at coordinate 655,926 of CM060948.1, forward strand.
AGAAGGATTACTGAAGAGTAGACGTAGTTCTTTGAGTCATTATTCTCTCTTATTTTAATTAAAATTATTTGGAGCTTCTTTCGCTTTGAAAGTCATGCCTCGCCACTGGTTGTCAACCGCTATACAAAAATCACTGGCTACTGACAAATCCTGCACTTACTACTACAGACAATGGAAATGACTCCATGATATGTCACCATATAGTCATTTGCATTACCATTTCTATTTCATTACCTAGGATCTCTGCTAGGTGTGATGTTACAATGCAAGGCTTTTCAGTATTGTTTGCTAAAATAAAACATTTTTATGTTGCACTCACTGATCAACTGTTGTCATTTTAATTCTTTGCTGAGCTTCGAAGAACCATGTCATGCCTGTGAAACAAGTTCTGTCTTAAGACTTTTAACCACTCCTTGAGTTGTTAGGTCATGAACTGTGTTCGCAATTTATTCATATCATCACTATATTATTATTGCTTAAAATTTGACAGCCAATTTACAATTACAGCAACTAAGATGAACAAAACAAAACAAAACCTTATTGTAGCACTGTTTATTATTTATTTTACATAATTAGATTTAACAAGTTATGCAAAAAAGAAAAAGTTCAACAACATTTGCACTTTTAAACTAAAACAAAAGTATCATTATTTCCAAGCTTGTTTCAATGTTTTTCTGGAGGTAAACTTTTTAGTTACATACGATGATACCATGAGACCCAGAAGCACAAATGTAATCAAAGAGTGATCAAAATCCTCTTTAAGTATGTCATATTTCTTTGATGGTGCCACTCTTGTGTAGAATATATCTGAAACATGACAAAAAAACCTATCAAGGCATGTGAAATATACATATAACTTAAAAGGTTGTTGCAGTTGGACATAAACACACTCACATGTGTATCACATTTGAATAACTCAATAAGAAATGAAAATGACATTACTATATGCGCATGTTAAGTTGAGCGTTAGATTTACGGTGTGGTGCGAGCAGAGGGGAAAAAGCGAGAGCTAACGTTCTTTTCTTTCTGCAGTGTGATCAATCTTGAAAAACACAGTTCAGCAAAATAGCATGCAAGATAAGCGAAGATATGTGCCGCAAGTGTGAGATATGTGGACAAATAGTAAACTGAACTCAATCCAATAAGCTGTATATTTATATACTTACTATATATATATATATATATATATATTATTTATATAACATAAAAATAGAAAATAAATATTATAACAGTTATAAATACTCATTCACTTTGTGATTCTTCGAGTCCGTGCATCACTTTCATCGCTAGTATCCTCTGATGTGTTAATGACAATTTCATCAATTGAATTTTCTATTACAACATCGTTTCTGAAATATTTCACTTCCAGCTCTTGGAGTTTCTTGCAATGCATTGCGGTTATGGAAGATAATGCTTCTATAGCAAGTTTCCGCAGATTTGGAGCCAACATATCACAAGTGACGTTGCATTCTCGGAAAATATTCCTTAGTTTTGCCCATGCTAGCTCAACTGCGTTCAGATCACAGTTATACGGCATTAGACGAATAATAATGTGTCCCATTTTGAGAGCCATAACATACATTACATACATTTGTTGTAAACTGATTAGCTAATTAACCTCGAAATTGATCAAAACGAAATATGGCGAACATGATAAAGCTTAGCATATTAGCCACTAGATGTCAGTGTATAGCGCATTTCCAGTTTCAAAGTTACCACAGCAAAGTTGTACACAGTTTCAAGACTAACATACAAAATGTGCAGAGAGACAATGTGGATAGAAGATCTCACACTACAAATGCTACTTCTGGTAACAGAGGCGTACAATGAAATTGTAAAGAAACGTCGAATGAAGGAAAAAGAAATTTGGGAAGATTTCCACAGCACAGACGCAATGACCAAGGAAGACTGGAAGGGCCCACACTACGAACTAAGACATTTTGTAACAAGATATGCAGCACATGGTTTCCATTATTTGATCTGTAAGGAGAAGACACCATGACCCGGGCAAGGAGCGTGTGTGCGTGTTGTGTGGGAAGCGGTGCAACAGATATCATGTGGAGGTGTGCGAGAGGAGAACAGTGTCACTGAAAAACTTTTGTTGTGGTGAAAATGGTGAGTGATAGTGAACTGAAACATCAAAAGTTGAACATTGAACTAAAGAAGATCAAAAAGACAAGGTTAAATGTATAATTATTCATGTAAACATGTACTAATGCACATTGTGCGAATTTTAAATATTATTATAAAGTTGTCATCTGTGTTTATGGAGTTAGACGAAACTTACCGAATGAGGACTTGGAACACAAGTGCTCAAATTATCATGCGTCTATAGTACTGAGAGAGGGAAATATATTAAATAATGCTGTAACTTCTTGGTAATAACTATGAGTAAAATTACTACCTTTTGCATATGTTGTCATAGCTAAGTTGATCACTGTAACAATTTACACTGTCAAAATATTTTAATTCAGCTACTCCCTTATAAGCTGAGTAGTTTAGATTCTTGCAGTGTCAAAATATATGACTGTATGAGGGTAGTTCGTAAGTAACTGTGTTTCAAACACAAACAGAAAGACACCAAAATTTTTTCAATTTCAATGGAGAAATTTTTCAACAAATTTCTGGAGTAGCTACAGGTAGTCCTCTTTCACCTTTTCTTGCTAATGTTTTTATGAGCTCTTTTGAAATACAAGTCAATAAAGTATTTCCTTTAATTTTTAAACCATTGTATACATATGTGGAAGACATTTTTGCTATAGTTCCTGAGAGACACATAGATGATGCTTTAAAACTTCTAAATTTACAGCATAAAGTTCACATTAGAAATTGAAAACAACGGTTGCCTGCCCTTCCTGGATCTAAAGATATTAAAAAATAGAAATAAATTACACTTTGGCATTCATAGGAATTCAACTCACACTGATAATTTCAACCCTTTTCCACACTAATTTGCTGTGATTTATAGGTTATTAAATATACCCCTAAATAAGGAGGAATTTAATACAGAATATAAACATGTTATTAATACTGCTTTAATTAATGGTTTTAATAAATATTGTATACACAAAAGTTTAGAAAATTTTAAATATAAAAAAAAATGTAAATGATACTTTCAAAGATGACTATAATTTAAAAAAAATTACTTATCCTTGGGCAAAAAACAACTTTCAAAAATTTTCAAAGAAGTTGGTATAATATTGCCACAACAAAATAAATACAGCATAAAATATTGTCACCCGAACAACGGAATTCCCGAGAGAACCAGCTGGCAGGTAGGGGCCAGACAGGAAGCATTCAGACCACGCCCACCCATTTATGTGTAGCGCTCACGGAGGGGATGGTTAGAAAGGCATCACTAGCCGTTGTACCGTCTCTTTCCCCTCCCCCTGACGTCTGGAACAATCGGGATGATGTTCCGAGACGCGAAATGTGTAGAAATGTGTAGTGTTTAACGCCCGCTTTTACTACATATGGCACCGCAGGCAATGACACTGATGATATATGAGATGAAGATGGAGCACTGGTGGAATGAGATGGCGGAAAAACCGGAGATCCCGGAGAAAACCCGCCCCAGCGCCGTGTTGTCCACCACTAATCTCACTTTGCGGTCGCCTGGAATCGAACCCGGGCCGCCTTGACCGAAACGCGAACCTTCCAGAAACAGCGATCTTCCTATATAAGGGCTGCAGTGGACGAGTCAGTTGAGTTCTTGGCGAGCAGCCGTGAAGAGCGTAGTGCTAGCGAACGGACTGGAAGACTGTGTACGTGTATCAGAGAAGCTGTACGTAATTGTGAGTGTGGAGTGGACCTTTGACAGACGAACTGATGGATTGTAATTGTGTGCGCTACGTAATTCTATGTAATTGGCAAGTGTTCCAAATGTAATTCGGTGGGAATAAAGAACATTTTGAGTTTGTCCAATTGGACTTTTAATTCTACGAAACCACAAAGTCACAACTGGTGTCAGGAAGTGGGACAACGGCCATGGAATCGGCATTGGAAAAGATTTCGCAGAAGATGAACGAATTAACAGCGAAGACGGAGGCGGCAAATAACAACCTGGCCACGGAACTGAACGAAATGAAGACCGAATTGACCATGGAAATTAAAGCGGCAAACGAGGTCCTCACCGCAAAATTTGAAGAGCAGTTGGCCGACGTAAAGCAGGACGTCATGCAGCACGGTGAGCGCGTCGAAGACCTGGCGAGCCGCGTTAATGACCTGGAAGGAAAGGCCGACAGCAGCGTCAAGTCCCTGAACGCCATGGTGGAGGACGTCGTCGGCAGGAGGTTGAAGGATTTAAAGGCCGACGCGCCGGGACGCGACACAACATCCGCGCGCGTCAAACCTCCAAAATACGACGGCGCGTCAAAGTTCGAGGTCTTCCGCAGCCAGTACGACACGGTGGTCAGCCATAACAAGTGGTCACCGGAGGAAGAGGCCGCACAGCTAATAGCCAGTCTCCAGGGACGGAACGCGGGAGTCCTAAACGCGGTCCAGACAGCGGCGGCTCCCAAGGATATCTGGGAATGAAATGTGTAGTGTTTAACGCCCGCTTTTACTGCATACGGCACCGCAGGCGGTGACACTGATGATGCATGAGATGAAGATGGAGCACCGGTGGAATGAGATGGCGGGGGAAACCGGAGGTCCCGGAGAAAACCCGCCCCAACGCCGTGTTGTCCACCACAAATCTCACTTTGCGGTCGTCTGGGGTTGAACCCGGGTCGCCTTGGTGAGAGCCAAGCGGTCTAACCACTGAGCCACGGCGTGGCCAGGATATCTGGGAGGCCCTGGAGAACCGTTTCGGGAACCACCGCCTAGCCGCAGCCTACCGCAGTCAGCTGAAGACAAGGTCGCAACAGCCAGGGGAGACGCTGCAGGAGTTCGCCCTGGCGATTGAGCAGCTGGCTAGCAAGGCCTTGGTTGACCTTCCGCCGGAGTTCGTATCCCGGGAAACCGCCTACGCCTTTGTCGACGGGGTACGAGACACCGAGATACGTCAGCGCCTAATGCTCGGCGACTACACAACCATCCACGAGGCGCTGACGGCAGCACTGAGGATGGAGGGAGCAAAGGTGACGGCTACCCCGACGTCGAGAACGAGGAGTGTCCGCTCGTTACACCGGAGACAGAAGACCAGCCGAGAGACGCCGGCGAAGACCTAGTGGCCTGTGTTGGGGATGTGGATAGCCGAAACACCTGGAGAGAGACTGCCCACACCAGGGAGAGCAGCCGGAAGAACGAGTAAGGCCCGGCGTGGCGAGGGGCACGTCGGCGCTATCACCACCATCCCCTCGAGTGACACTGCGCGCCGTCAGCCGGCGGATGGATGACAGCCTCATCGCAGATGGTTGCGTAAGAGGGAAACCGTGACCATCATCAGACTCGATATAGCCAAGGGTTTGCCATCCAGGAACCCGAGCCGACCATACCAGCTGATGACGGCATCGGGCGACACCTTGCCTGTGGATAAGGAGGTCCTGATGAAGCTGACCTTGGGAAGGAGTGCCGTACGTCTGTGGGTGTTTGTCGCGAAGGTGGCTGAGGTGATTCTGGGACTGGATGCCCTCAGGAACCACGAGGCAACGGTTGATGTCGGCAGGAAGGTCCTGCGGCTCAACGGAGAAGAGGTTATACTCCGTCAATCAGGAAGAGTGCCTTGGAATCTGCAGGGGCGTCTTGAACGAAGACGTGGTTGTACCCGGGAGAAGCGAGGTGGTGGTGACAGCGCGGCTGGAAGGCCAGCGAAGCAGGAACTTGATGCTGGACCAGAAGATGCCCCTTCACGGGCTGAGTGTAGCTAGGTTATTGTTACCCTGCCGAGAGCAGCTGCCGGCGAGGCTGCTGCTAAATCCAACAGACACCAATCACGACGTCCAGGCCGGGACAGATTATTTGGGAACGTGCAAGCCGATCGTGAACCTAACAGCAATCGACAAGACATAGGAGCCGGTGCCGGCGCAACACCTGGGGCTCGGGCTAGAAGGCTTACTGGAGAGGGTGGCCGACCACCTGACCGCAGAACAGCTGGATGAAGTTCGACAACTGCTGAGGCGATACCAGCGCGTTCTCAGCCAAGGCAACAAATAAATAAATAAATAAATAAATAAATAAATAAATAAATAAATAAATAAATAAATAAATAAATAAATACAATCTGAAAATCTAATCCCGGTACCTAATTTCTTATACCGGGACATAATTTCCAAATTCTAATTTATTAAATACCAAATAAATACAAAAAATACAATTTAAACAATAATTTTTCAGATAATAAAAGAAAAAACAATTAAAAAAGAAATTAAAACAAATACAAATGCTACCAATTTAAAAATTTACAATTTACCTAATAAAAGTTTACTGGAATTCAGTATACAAATAACTGGCAACCAGTACATTTAAAACTTATCAATTTACCTTTTCAACTGATAAAAACCTTCTTAAAAGTTTTCAAAACATTTAACCAAAAACTTATATAAAAATAATTCATAAAATTTACATTACAAAAATCACAAAATTTACAAATTTACTACTCCAAATTCCTTAAACAAATTAAAATACATCATATCAATTTATATAAACAAATAAATTCAATTATTATTTTTACATCTACACAAATCAATATTTTTTTTTCAAATCTACTTTATATCAAATTAAAAATATAAATTTCAAATCTTAACAATTAAAAAAAAATACATCTATAATAATAACCTTCAAAAATTACAATACAATTCAAAAGTATTAAACAAACAATAATTATACATTAAATAAACCTTCATATAATTCAAAATTGAACCATTACAACAAACTTCAGCAACCAAAGCAAACAATTCAATTTAATTTATTTATAATGTAATTTATTTACCTTATTAACACAAAAATATCAAATTAACATTATACTAAAACACATTTCAACTATTATTAAATCTTTAACACAATTATATATACAAAAAAATTTCTATTCTATAATTTCTCAAAACACACTTTCTCAAAATTTAACTATCCTCAATTTACACCAAATTTAAACTAAATAACAACTAAATAATTTATCAAATCAACTCCTTAAATCCATTTTTCTAAATGTCCACTTCTTAAAATAATTCATTCAAATCCTCCTTCATCTTTCACTCAAATTATCCATAATAACAATCGATAATTCAATTCACCAATATCCTTCACTACAAAACAACCATCCAAAAAACTTTACTCATTCATAACTACACCACATTGTAACTTACAACGTTTCTCTCATCATCTTACTCCGGGGAGGGAAAAATCACTCCCCAAACTAAACCACAAATAAACTTCCTAATTCACTTTAAACACCAAATCCCTCCCCTAAAAATTTCACAGGATACTATATTACGCTGAACACAAACACTTTCATTCCTGCGGTCACCTCCTCGTTGTACAGATTGTTGCACATCACTGGATCAATTGCACCAACAACCTTGAAGCGGGTACCTGGTTTGCCGGCAGGAACTCTATGTATACACCTCAGAACTGGTAGACATGGAAGGGGAATTGCGCCACCCTCATCCTTTCTACATCCCCTCCGGATTCTGCTACGGCTCTAGTTCTCCTGTTGCTCCAATCCCGTCGACCAGGGGAAACACAATATCCTCTTCTTCTATTTATATTTTGCTAATCATTAATATCCATATCTTCTTAAATAACAATATTTTCTTCATTACCTGGATTAATACGTCTTTCAGATCTAAACTCAATTGGTGGTTGAATTTCTTGAACAGGTATACATTTGGGTAGAATTGATTTCCATGCTAATTCACTGATGGTATTTGCTAATTTGGCCAAGGTATCATATAGTTCTGGGGTTCTTATTATGTTCCATAAATTAAATCCTCTTCAGTAATTAGATGATAATACTTAACACATTCAAATAAAACATGTTCTGGATTATCTACTTTACTACATATCGTGACTTTGTGGGTTCGTAAAATGAAAAGTCCAATTGCACCACTCAAAAATGTTTTTTATTTCCACCGACTTACAGTTGAACACTTGCCAATTACACAGAATTACGTAATGCACACAATTATGATTCACCAGTTCGTCCGTTAAAGTTCCACTTGCACTCGCAGTCTTCTCGTCCGTTCACTGGCTCATCAAGCACTGACTGACTGACTGACTGACTTTCCTCCAGCCCGACGTGTTGCTTATATAGGGTCAGCTGGCCGATCTAGAAGGTTCTCGATTAGATGAAATATCCCGTAAGTTCGAGAAATCAAGGGCAGCTGAAAGAGACGGCACGATAATGTTTTTTCCCCAGCCACCCCTCGTTACCGCTATAAGACAAACGAGGGGGCGTGTCCGAATGCCTCCGTCTCCTGCTGCTGACGCCAGCTGGTTCTATAGGGTGTTCCAACGTTCGGGTGACACTGCTCCCTCCTCAAAGCTGGTCGTCCGGAACAGCACCATCGTAGCGTGCCAGACGATCCAGGTGTACCACCAACATCTACCCTCGGGGAACCTTCTGGATGCGGTAGACCATGTCGTTAATCCTCTTCACCACCCGGTACGGTCCTTGCCATAGCTGCTGGAGCTTCGGGCAGCGTCCCTTGGTCTGGGTAGGACGGTACAACCAGACCAGGTCACCATGCTGGAACCCTTGGCTGCTGGCTTGCCTGTCATACCTGGTCTTCATGTGGCCGCTCGCCTTCTGGATGTTCTGGCAAGCCATCTCGTGCATGTCGTGGAGATGGTCCACCAAGTTCTCCACATACTCGGTCGCTGGCTGTTTCGCTTCCGGAGGGTTTCCAAAAGCCAGGTCACACGTAACTCTCGGCAGAACATTAAGCTGGCTGGCGTCATCCCAGTTGTGTCGTGTGTAGACGAGCTGTAGGCCAGCAAGAACAGTGGCACCTTGACGTCCCAGTCTCACTGGTGGCTGGCCACGACCTTCCTCAGGTGTTCCTCTAAGGTCTTGATGTACCTTTCGACCATGCCATCCGACTGGGGATGTATTGGCGTCATGCGGGTCTTGTTCACCCCAAGCCTTTGTAGTGCCTACTTCATTAGGTTGGACTCAAAGTTGGTACCCTGGTGACTGTGTAGCTCTAACGGCACACCAAATCGACAGAGCACGTGCTCCACGAGGCAGTCTATAATTGTCTGTGCCTCTTGGTTTGGGATGGCATACACCTCCGGCCACTTGGTGAAGTAGTCCACGACCACCATTAGGTACTTTTTGCCTCGGTCGGAAACTGGGAACGGTCCAGCAATGTCAACGGCGATCCGTTCGAATGACGCTCCGATGTTGTACTGCTGCATGCGACCCCGGCTCCTAGTCTGGGGGCCACGACTCGCCGCGCACACGTGACACGGCACCATCTCTCAGCATCTGCTTGGAGTCTCAGTCAGTAGTAGCGCTGCCGTAGTTTGTCAATCATTCGGTTCGCTCCCAGGTGTCCTCCCGAAGTACCGGCATGCACTTCCTCCAAGACTTCCGGGACCTTACTCCGGGGAAGTACAAACTGTTCTCTCTGCGCCTTCCCATCGGGTGACTCCCATACCCGGAACAGCATGCTCTCTCTGGTCTTCAACGAGTCCCATTGGGCCCAGTATGATTTGTAGGTGGCGCTCCTCGGTGCGATGTCCACCAAGGTTGGTCTCGTCCCTGCCTCCACTTCCCTCAAGAGTTGCCCCAAGTCTGCATCCGCCAACTGCTCCCTCCTCAGGCCTGCACTATCCCAGCCGTCCGCAGGCACTGCCACAACTACTCGGACTGCTGCGGCACGCTCCTTCTCCTCCACTCTTGTGCACTGGCAGCACCCTTCTGGACAGGGTCTTCGGGACATGGCATCAGCGTTACCGTGGCTCTTCCCTCTACGATGTTCCGAGGTGAAGTCGTACTCCTGTAGCCTCTGGAACCTACGTGCTGTCTGGCCTTCCAGGTTCTTAAAGCTCAATAGCCAGGTTAGGGTGGAATGGTCAGTCCTCAGGTGGAATGGCTGACCGTACAGGCACTTGTGGAAGTGCTCCAAGGTCTTTACTACCGCCAATAATTCTCGTCGAGTGACGCAATAGTTATTCTCTGCCTTGGATAGCGTCTTGCTGGAGTAGGCTATCACCCGCTCATGGCCGTTCTGGATCTGTGATAGAACACCTCCAATGCAATGGTCGCTAGCGTCGGTGTCCACAATGAAGGCGCCACCCGGTTGTGGGAAACCCAAAATTGGAGCACTGCACAGGGACTCCTTTAGGTGCTGGAAAGCGTTTTCGGCGTCCTCCGTCCACATATAAGGCCGGTGTTCCTCTGTCAGGCGGGTGAAGGGTTTGGCGATGTTGGAGAACCCCTTTATGAAGCGGTGGTAATAGCTGCACAGCCCCAGGAAACTGCGCAACCCTTTCTTCTCCCTTGGGCGAGGCCAATTTCTCACAGCTTGTGTCTTCTCCGGGTCTGTGGCCACTCTGGTTGCTGAGACTATGTGGCCCAAGTAGTTCACTTCCTTGCGGAAGAGCTGGCACTTCTTCGCGTTCAGCTCAGATTCTCGAGGTGATCATCAAAAGTCTTTCCAACGATAATGATGTCGTCCAGGTATAGCAGGCAGGCGACGTAAGTCAGCCCTCTCATCACTGACTCCATGAGGCGTTGGAAGGTAGCTGGTGCGTTGCAGAGGCCAAAGGGCATAACCGTGAACTGCCAAAGCCCTTGGCTTGTCGAGAATGCGGTCTTCTCCTTGTCTCATGGGTCTAGAGCTACCTGCCAGTAGCCCGACTTCAGGTCCAGGGTCGAGAACCACTGTGCACCAGCTAGCGTGTCCAGGGTGTCGTCAATCCGGGGTAAGGGAAAACATGTCCTACCGGGTGACAGCGTTCAACTTTCTGTAGGCTACGCAGAAGCGCAGCTCGCCATTCTTCTTTGTCACCAAGACTACAGGGGAACACCAAGGGCTGTCCGACTCTTCAATCACTCCCCTGGATCTCATGTCCTCGAGCATGTCTCGTACCGCACCTTGCTTCACCAGCGGAACGTGTCTATGTGTTTGCCGAATAGGCCGGGCGTCCCCGGTGTCGATGCAGTGAAGCACTTTGTCCGTGCGGCCGTAGTCACTATCACCTTGGCTGAAGACGCGCTGTTATCGTCTTAGCAGTAGTGGAACTTTCTCCAGTTGCTCTGCGGTCAGGTGGTCGGCCGCCCTCTCCAGTAAGCCTTCTAGCCGGGGCCCCAGGTTTTGCGTCGGCACCGGCTCCTGCGTCTTGTCGATTGCTGTTATGCTTACCACGGGCTCGCACATTCCCAACTCCGTCCCGGCCTGGACGTCGTGATCGGTGTCCGTTGGATTTAGCAGTCTCACTGGCACCTCCTCTCGGCACGGCAGCAGTGCCCTGGCTACACATAGTCCGTGCACAGGCGTCTTCTAGTCCAGCATTATGTTCCTGGTTCTCTGGCCCTCCAGTCGCGCCGTCACCACCACCTCGCTTCTCGCGGGGACAACCACGTCTTCGTCCAAGAGGACCCTGCAAATTCCAAGGCGCTCTTCTGGTTGACGGAGTATAACCTCTTCTCCGTTGAGCCGCAGGACCTTCTTGCCGACGTAGACCGTCGCCTCATGGCTCCTAAGGACATCAAGTCCCAGAATCACCTCCTCAGCCACCTTCGCGACGAACACCCACAGACGCACGGCACTCCGTACCAAGGTCAGCTCCAGCAGGGCCTCCTTCTCCACAGGCAAGGTGTCGCCCGATGCCGTGACAAGCTCGTATGGTCGGCTCGGCTTCCTTGTCGGCAAACCCTTTGCCACGTCAGGTCTGATGATGGTCACGGCCGCCCCGGTGTCCACCAGCGCGCGGCACTGCTTTCCTCTTACCCAACCGTCCGCGATGAGGCTGTCATCCATACGCCGGCTGACGGCGCGCAGTGTCACTCGAGGGGATGGTGGTGATGGCGCCGACGTGCCCCTCTCCACGACGGTCCTTACTCGTTTTCCGGCTGCTCCTCCTGGTGTGGACAGTCTCTCTGCAGGTGTCCGGGCTGTCCACAGCCCCAACACAGGCCACTAGGTGTTCGCCGGCGTCCCTCAGCTGGTCTTGTCTCCGGCGTAGCGGACACTCCTCGTTCTCGACGTCGGGATAGATGTTACCTTGGCCGCCTCCATCCTTAATGCCGCTGTCAGCACCTCGTGGATGGTTTTATAATCGCCGAGCATTAGGCGCTGATGAATCTCCGTGTCCCGTACCCCGTCGACAAAGTTGTAGGCGGCTTCCCGGGATACGAACTCCAGTGGCAGGTCAACCAAGGCCTTGCTAGCCAGCTGCTCAATCGCTATGGCAAACTCCTGCAGCGTCTCCCCCGGCTGCTGTGACCTTGCCTTTAGTTGGCTGCGGTACGCTGCGGCTAAGCGGTGGTTCCCGAAACGATTCTCCAGGGCCTCCCAGATGTCCTTGGGCGCCGCCGTTGTCTGCACCGCGTTTAGGACTTCCGCGGCCCGTCCCTGGAGGCTGGCTATTAGCTGTGTGACCTCCTCCTCCTCCGGTGACCATCTGTTGTGCTTCGCCACTGTGTCGAACTGGCGGCGGAAGACCTCAAATGTTGACGCGCCGTCATATTTCCGAGGTTTGACGCGCGCCGATGTTGTGTCGCGTCCCGGTGCGTAGGTCTTCAAATCCTTCAACATCCTGCCGACGACGTCCTCCACCATGGCGCTCAGGGACTTGACGCTGCTGTCGACCTTTCCTTCCAGGTTGTTAACGCGGTTAGCAAGGTCTTCGACGTCTTCCGCCATAGTGTTCAGGGACTTGGCGTTACTGTCGGCCTTTTCCTCTAGGTCATTTAAGCGGTTCGCCAGGTCCTCGACGCGCTCGTCCACTTGGCCCATCCGCTTGCCCAGCTTCGTCACGTCATCCCTCACGGCGGCCAACTGTTCTTCAAATTTGGCGGCGAGAGCTTCGTTCACCACCTTCATTTCCGCGGTCAGTTCGGCCATCTTTGCGGTCATTGTCATGGCCAAGTTGTTTGCCGTTTCCGTCTTCGCTGTTAGTTCGGTCTTCATTTCTTCCGTCTTCGCTGTTATTTCGGCCTTCATTTCTTCCATCTTCTCGGTGATGTTGTCGTTGGCCGTCTTCATTTGCTTCAGTTCCGCGGCCAGGTTGTTATTTGCCGCTTCCGTTTTTGTTGTTAACTCGTTTATCTTCGTCAAAAGCATTTCCAATGCCGATTCCATGGCAGTAATGTTCGGTGATGTTATCGTCCCGCCTCCTGACACCCATGTGACTTTGTGGGTTCGTGAAATGAAAAGCCCAACTGCACCACTCAAAAATGTTCTGTATTTCCACCGACTTACAGTTGAACACTTGCCAATTACACAGAATTATGTAATGCACACAATTACGATTCACCAGTTCGTCCGTTAAAGTTCCACCTGCACTCGCAGTCTTCTCGTCCGTTCACTAGCTCGTCAAGCACTGACTGACTGACTGACTTTCCTCCAGCCCGATGTGTTGCTTATATAGGGTCAGCTGGCCGATCTAGAAGGTTCTCGATTACATGAAATATCCCGTAAGTCTGAGAAATCAAGGGCAGCGTAAAGAGACGGCACGGTAATGTTTTTTTCCCAGCCACCCCTCGTTACCGCTATAACACAAACGAGGGGGCGTGTCCGAACGCCTCCGTCTCCTGCTGCTGACGCCAGCCGTTTCTATAGGGTGGTCTAATGTTCGGGTGACAATATATTACAAATGGAACTATTTAACTTCTTCATTTTACACCAATATGCACCATAAGGTCCATGGCCAGTCAAAAATGAATTAGACCTTTTGTGGGTTTTACATGTTTCAATTTCAAGCATTCGGTTATAAATGGAAAGAATTCATGAGTTCTTCTACCTTCATTTATACTGTTCCATTCATTCTGCCAATCATTCAACAGATGTTTCTTGACATCTTGTCTAGTATTACACACCTTTCCAACTATACTATTTACTTTATCAAAATTATTTTTCCTGAACCAGAACATTGCACCTCTCAATCTAATTAGAAGATCAGTGGGCCATATTCCTGTTGTTACAAGGAGTACTAGTGTAGATGTTGTGTAAACAGCACCCGTACGAAGCAGGATCTTCCTCTGTGTACTTGTTAATTTGTTTCTAATATTCAAATTATACAATTTTTGAGCCCAGGTTGCTGCGGCAATTGCAACAATTGATCCAAAAATAGTATAATGATAGGTTATAATGTTATTTAAGGATATTTTATATTTTATATTGACAATTGTGGCTAATTTATTCATAACCTTTTCAGCCTTCATTCTAACATACTCTACATGATTTATGAAGTTTAATTGTTCATCCAGCATAACACCTAGGTATTTTATTTCTCTACAACGTTTAATTTTTTCATTGTTGTACTTAATAATCGGATCTCGTTTTAATTTTCCTTTAAATAAAATGTATGATGACTTTTGGGGAGCAATTTGCAGTTTCGTCTCATTACACCAATTGGCTAATTTGGATGTTATAACATTTGCCTTAATTTCTAGTTGTAATCTTGAATCGCCTGCTATCAGAAAAATCACATCTTCCGCTTATGCTATTATATTAACTACATTTTCATCGTTTTCAAAATTTTCTAACAAGGTTTCCATCTAAATGTCCCAAAATGTGAGACCCAGAACAGATCCTTGTGGACAACCATTGCTGATACTTTTATAGATCTTCTGGTTGATGCCTTGAATATATACTTTCCTGTTGTCACAATAACTCAAGAGTAATCTATATAGGGGATATGGATAATTAAGCATTCTTAGCCTTTCAAAGAAGAAAGGCCACCATAGATTGTCAAAGGCTCCTGAAATATCAACTGATACTGAAATTATATTCTTATTTGGACAGCGAGTCACGGGATCCATGATATCAATGATAGCATCCTCTGTAGATCTTCCTGTTCTAAACCCATACTGCCTATTATTCATTCCTATCATAGTCCTATATTCTATTATCCTCTTATTAATTAGATGTTCAAAAATCTTGCCCATTGAGTTTAACACGCAGATTGGTCTATATGACTTTGGTTTCATCGGATCTTTATCAGAACCTTTCTTGAGGATAATATCCCTAGCCTCTTTCCAACAATCTGGAAAATAACCTTTCCACAGACAATTGTTAAAAATACTGGTAAGTTGTGGTATTAATGCATCAAGGAGGGTCATTAAGACTTCATTAGGCGAAAGTGACTACGGCCGCACGGACAAA
This sequence comes from Mantis religiosa, assembly GCA_030765055.1. Taxonomy (NCBI): domain Eukaryota; kingdom Metazoa; phylum Arthropoda; class Insecta; order Mantodea; family Mantidae; genus Mantis; species Mantis religiosa. The sequence goes on from CM060948.1 coordinate 671,141, forward strand.
GTGCTTCACCGCATCGACACCGGGGACCCAGGGCCTATTCAGCAACCACCTAGACGCGTTCCGCTGCCGAAACAAGGGGCAGTACGCGACATGCTGGAGGACATGAGATCCAGGGGAGTGATTGAAGAGTCTGACAGCCCTTGGTGTTCCCCTGTAGTTCTGGTGACGAAGAAGAGCGGCGAGCTACGCTTCTGCATGGACTACAGGAAGCTGAACGCTGTCACCCGGAAGGGCTGTTTCCCTTTACCCCGGATTGACGACACTCTGGACACGCTAGTTGGTGCACAGTGGTTTTCGACCATGGACCCTAAGTTGGGCTACTGGCAGGTAGCTCTAGACCCGAGAGACAAGGACAAGACCGCATTTTCGACAGGCCAAGGGCCTTGGCAGTTCACAGTTATGCCCTTTGGCCTCTGCAATGCACCAGCTACCTTCTAACGCCTCATGGAGTCAGTCCTGAGAGGACTGATTTACAACGCCTACCTGCTATACCTGGACGACATCATCATCGTTGGTAAGACTTTTGAAGAATATCTTGAGAATCTGAGTAAGGTGCAACAGAGACTGCAGGCGACCAACTTGAAGCTGAATGCGAAGAAGTGCCAGCTCTTCCGCAAGGAAGTTAACTACTTGCGTCACATAGTCTCAGCAACCGGCGTAGCCACAGACCCGGAGAAGACACAGGCCGTGAGAGATTGGCCTCGCCCAAAGGATAAGAAAGAGTTGCGCAGTTTCCTGGGGCTGTGCAGTTATTACCGACGCTTCATAAAGGGGTTCTCCAACATCGGCAAGCCCCTCACCCGCCTGACAGAAGAACACTGACCTTATGTGTGGACGGATGACGCTTTCCAACACCTGAAGAAGACCCTGTGCTGTGCTCCAATTTTGGGATTTCCACAACTAGGTGGCAACTTCATTGTACACAACGACGACAACGACCACTGTATTGGAGGCATCCTATCCCAAGTCCAGGACGGCCACAAGCGTGTGATAGCCTACTACAGCAAGACGCTATCCAAGGCAGAGAAGAACTACTGTGTCACCTGACGAGAATTACTGGCGGTAGTAAACACCTTGGAGCACTTCCACAAGTACCTGTACAGCCAGCCATTCCACCTGAGGACTGACCATTCCGCCTTAACCTGGCTAACGAGCTTTAAGAACCTGGAAGGCCAGACAGCACATTGGGTCCAGAGACTGCAGAAGTACGACTTCACCTCGGAACATCGTAGAGGGAAGAGCCACGGTAACGCAGACGATATGTCCCGAAGACCCTGTCCAGAAGAGTGCGGCCAGTGCACAAGAGTGGAAGAGAAGGAGCGTGCCACAGCAGTCCCAGTTGTCACGGCAGTGCCTGCGGACGGCTGGGATAGTGCAGGCCTGAGGAGGGAGCAGCTGGCGGACACAGACTTGGGGCCACTCTTGAGGGAAGTGGAGGCAGGGACAAGACTGACCTGGGAGGAAATCACACCGAGGAGCGCCACATACAAGTCGTACTGGGCCCAATGGGATTCATTGAAGATCAGAGAGGGCGTGCTGTTCCGGGTATGGAAATCACCCGATGGGAAGATACAGAGAGGACAGTTGGTACTACCCCGGAGTAAAGTCCCAGAAGTCTTGGAGGAAGTGCACGCCGGTACTTCAGGAGGACACCTGAGAGCGAACCAAACGATTAACAAACTGCGACAATACTACTACTGGCTGAGGCTCCGAGCAGACGCTGAGAGATGGTGCCGTCAGTGTCACATGTGCGTGGCGAGTCGCAGCCCCCAAACTAGGAGTCGGGGTCACATGCAGCAGTACAACGTCGGAGCGCCATTCGAACGGATCGCCATTGACATAGCTGGACCGTTCCCAGTGTCTGACCGAGGCAACAAGTACCTGATGGTGGTCGTGGACTACTTCACCAAGTGGCCGGAGGTGTATGCCATCCCGAACCAAGAGGCAAAGACAATCACAGACTACCTCGTGCAGCAAGTCTTCTGCCGATTTGGGGTGCGGTTAGAACTGCACAGTGACCAGGGTACCACTTTTGAGTCCAACCTAATGAAGGAGGCACTACAAAGGCTTGGGGTGAACAAGACGCACACAACACCTCTACATCCCCAGTCGGATGGCATGGTCGAAAGATACATCAAGACCTTAGAGGAACACCTGAGGAAGGTCGTGGCCAGCCATCAGCGAGACTAGGACGTCAAGGTGCCACTGTTCTTGCTGGCCTACCGCTCGTCAACACACAACACCACGGGGATGACGCCAGCCAGCTCAATGTTCGGCCGAGAGTTACGCCTCCCTTGTGACCTGGCTTTTTGAAGCCCTTCGGAAGCGAAACAGCCAGCGACTGAGTATGTGGAAAACCTGGTGGACCACCTCCACGACATGCACGAGATGGCCCACCAGAACATCCAGAATACGACCTCATGAAGACCAGATATGACAGGCAAGCCAGCAGCCAAGGGATCCAGCAAGGTGACCTGGTCTGGTTGTACCGTCGTACCCGGACCAAGGAACACTGCCCGAAGCTTCAGCAGCCATGGCAAGGACCGTACAGGGTGGTGAAGAGGATTAACGACGTGGTCTACCGTATCCAGAAAGTTCCCCGAGGAAAGATGGTGGTACACCTGGATCGCCTGGCCCGCTACGATGGTGCTGTTTAGGACAACGAGCTTTGAGGAGTAAGCAGTGTCACCTGAACATCGGAATTCCCGAGAGAACCAGCTGGCAGGTAGGGGACAGACGGGAAGCATTCAGGCCACACCTACCCATTTATCTGTGTAGCGCTCACGGAGGGGATGGTTAGAAAGGCATCACTAGCCGCTGTATCGTCTCTTTCCCGTCCCCCTGATGTCTGGAACAATCGGGATGATGTTCCAGGCCGCAAAGCTTCCAGAAACAGCGATCTTGCTATATAAGGGCTGCAGTGGACGAGTCAGTTGAGTTCTTGGTGAGCAACCGTGAAGAGCGCAGTGCTAGCGAACGGACTGGAAGACTGCGTACGTGTATCAGAGGAGTTGTATGTAATTGCGAGTGTGGAGTGGACCTGTGACAGACGAACTGGTGGATTGTAATTGTGTGCGCTACGTAATTCTACGTAATCGGCGTGTGTTCCAACTGTAATTCAGTAGAAATAAAGAACATTTTGAGTTTGTGCGACTGGACTTTTTAATTCTACGAACCCACAAAGTCACAATATTTACTACATTTTCCTAAAAAACACAAAATTTCAGATAACAAAAAATATGGTATTTATCAAATTAACTGTTTACAATGCAATAAGATTTATATTGGTAGGACCAAACATGATTTAGAAACCAGACTGAAGGAACATTTCAGAAATATGAAATATAAACAGACAGTTTAGTCAGCAGTGGTATCTAAACATGAACTAAACCCAGAAGTTCAACTATGTAAACAATTGAATCGTCCGTTAGATATAATGGTTTGGGAGAATGTATTAATTTTTTAAAAATAAAGATCACGTGATGAATTTTGATATCCCACCAAGAGATGTTATCAATAAGTATGTGCTGGTCCCAATAGATGGCAGTAAGATAGCGAGCTATTACTTAACTTACGGAAGTAACCAACAGGTTAGTCAGTCATCAGGCTGAGAATGAAACAGATGCGTTTCAAAACCAATCCCAAAGGATTTTACCAACAGATAAATAGTGAAGTGTGTTGCTAAGAGTATTGTTTTTTATTCATAATCTTGGTTGCTTCACTGTCCGCACTTACGGTGCTTAGCTGACAGAGCATGCTCTTTATCTGTTTACTGCTCCAGCTGCCCAGACCTGACATATGCTAACTTGCACCAGACACACTTCATCTTCATCATCAAATCAAATCAATTATCATCATCAAGTCAGTAATAGGATTTACTTACAAAACTTATACACTCCCATTAGCATTTTATGCTTCAGTTTATCATATGTATACACTCTTCCACTAAGATGGCTAGGTGACTATATTGGAACTGCATTTTTGTGCATGTTGAATATATGAGGGTCACTAAGAAAGTTTTGAGATACACAAAAACTAAACTAAATAAAACCACTCTTGACTGCTGGATCTTTTCACTAGCACCACAATGTATGTACTTTCCCTTTCTCTCACACCACTTTTGAAAGCAGTCCCACCAGTCATTTTCATATATGCTTAAAAGCTCACTTTCGACTGCTGCAAGAGTTTCTTCAAGGCTCAAAAACCTTGTTCCACGTATACGATTTTTCACTGTCGGGAACAAAAAGAAGTCACATGGAGTAAACTCTGGACTGCTGGGGGCATGAGTCACCTCTGTAGACTCCAGAAACTGGACCATTGCATTGGCTGTGTGCACAGAGGAGTTGTGGTGGAGCAGGATTCCTCGCAGTTGTGGGGCACCCAATGAGGCAAGGATAGTCGCACAATATTTTCGAAATTGCTGGTGATCCGATCTGCATATTTGTCTCAATTTCCTTAAATGTCACACAATTGTTCTTGTGGACCATTCTTTCCACAGCAGCTACATTTTCTTCACTCACTGCCATAGACAGACGACCACTCCTAACTTCGTCTTTTAATGAAGTTTAGCAATTCTTAAATCCTTGAAAGCACCAAAAAACTTAAAAATGAGACAGAGCAATGTCCCCAAAAGCTTGTTGTAAGCGCTCAAAACTTTGGGTCTCATTTAAACCCATTTTAAAATCATACAAAATCATTGCAAGAAAGTGCTCTATTTCCACCTCCAAGATGGCAAGCAACTGATGCCTCACTAGAGGTTGTTAACCTTGTGATGTAGACTGCGAGGGGGGAGGGAGGATGCAAACTGATACATGGTTATACTTGCATAGAACATGGCTATCCAATGGTGCAATGAGCTTAAATTGATCAACCTTAGGTTATGTGTATCTCAAAACTTTCATAGTGACCCTTGTATTAAGAAATTTCCTAAATGGAAAAACTATTTGTAGTCGGTTTATTGACACTTCACCTACACTTTTATATTATAGAGGTACTAGTTTCAGAATCCATTGTGTCAATAAACAGACTACAAATAGTTTTTCCAATTAATTTTAACATCACTGTTACTAAATTCCCGTAATCATGCACAAGATTTTTTTTAGTATAATTTATGTCCTTTAACATTTTTTTAAGTCATATCGGACGATGAATGGAATGGGTGAAATGATGCTCAAATGGGCCCAGGGTCCATGGAGCTTAGAGATACCCGACATTTGTTTTTTAGGATAAGGAAAAACCCAGGAAAAAACCTTACCCAGGTAACTCACCCTGAGCGAGATTCGAACTCGGGACATCTTTAATGTGAGGCAGACATGCTGTCATCTACGTTACCAAGTCAGGCAGAAATTTCTTACTCAACTGCATCCATTTCTATCACCAAATTCACAATATTATTGAAAACCTGAATTGCTAGGTTCAATTTAAAAGAGGAAACATGCATAGGTTGTACAGTTTTAATATTAAAGTAAATAAAATTGGAAAACATCTTAAATGTCCACCTCGTTCAAATCTGGGTCAGGATGAGTTACCTGGATAAGGCTTTTTCCAGGGTTTTCCCTTATCCTTAAACACAAGTAACTCTAAGTTCTATGGAACCTGGGTTCATTTGAGCATCATATCACCCATTTCCTTCATCGTCCGATACGACTTGACGTTTAAAAAAAAAAACACTTAAACATTCATTAATTCTTTCAATTAACATAAATAAAGGAATTGCTATACTCTGCACATAGTGCAAAGTCATTATTAAAATTCAAAACAATATCAGTTTCAAAGGACCCATTATTCAATACAAGATAATATTAATTTAATATTATGATAAATGACTTACCACAAAAACTAAACAAAATAGAGAATGTTAAATGCGCCATGTATGCAGACGACATAGTAATCTGGACATCAGTTAGCAACAAAGAACTGAATAAGCTACCACAACAGATGAACTAGGCATTGGAAGAACTACATAACTGGTGTTCAGATAACAAAATGACTGTGAACTTATCCAAAACAAAATACCAAGTCATTTCCTTTCTTGGAAGTGTTGAAAACAGTGTTATGATAAATTAACTTTAAAGAGAGTCGATTAATGACACTAAACAGCACTTACTTTTAAATTTTTCCAGAACATGTTTCAGAGACTTTGCCTCTATCCTCAGCCAGACATCGACTGGTTCTCATTGGTGTAGTTGACGATATTTTGTCATAGGTCTCCTCTGGTGGCGGTTCAAGGAACTTGCTGAACAAATCTTTCTGGGGGATGTCGAAACTGAATACTTTGTTCCTATTTTTTGAAATGAAGATTTGTTCCCATGTGGATAGTTCTTGTTTTCCTGATGTATGTTTTAGTAGTTTTGGTTCTGGATTTATGGTGTGGTTTTTTTTCCAAAAATGTGTGGCAACTGCTGATTTTTCTAATTGTTTATATTTTATGTTTCTAAAGTGTTCCTTTGCTCTTGTTTAAAATTTGTTTTGGTTTTTCCAATATAAATTTGACTACAGTCACTGCATTCAATTTGATATATACCAGATTTTTTGTTAGATGGAATGGCATCTTTGATGTTTGAGCAAATTAGGTTTTTTAAGGAGAAATGGTTGACTGGTGCTAGTTGAATGTTTTGTTTTTTGAAGACTTTTTGAATTTATCATAGGCCCATGGATGGTAAGTGAATTGTTTGAAAATCATATTAGTTTCTGTAACTGAGAGGGTTGTGGTTTCCTTTAGTAGCTTCTTCTTTTTTGCTAAGTTCACTTTTTTGTCTACTAATGATTTGGAAAAGTTATTTTTTTGTGCTATTTCAATTAGTTTGTTGTATTCTGTTTTGTATTCTTCTGCTGTGAGAGGGAAGAATACAAAACAGAATACAACAAAATAATTGAAATAAGTGAATCACCGACCTGCACACTGTGTAGGGACCTGAACTCATTGATGGATGGAGATCATCTGCTCCAGTGTAGTGCCCTGACAAAAACAGATGAAGAACTGTCAGCACAACTAGTCACACGTTATTGGGAGGCTAGAAGGAAAATGGACATTCTCCAACTCCATGAGCATTAGCAACCAACCAACCAACCAACCAACCAACCAACCAACCAACCAACCAACCAACCAAGCAAGCAAGCAAGCAACCAACCAACCAACCAACCAACCAACCAACCAACCAACCAACCAACCTACCAACCAACCAACCTACCAACCAACCAACCAACCAACCAACCAACCAATACAATATAATTAAAAAATATAGGCTTTTATTATGTGTTTCAAATGGGATGAAGTTTGTCCTTGAGCACTACTAGATGAGCAACCAATCGGAGTACTGTGGTGTTGTCTTATTGCATTCCACCTATGTGGTGCGTGACAAGCGCCAAACTGATCAATCTCAAATAAATACTATTCGCACTAAGACAAAAATTCAGATTTTGCCAAAACTGATCCATGTGGAAGGAGAGAGTAATGTATTTAACATAACCGTAAAAACCCCATATTTTTAGCTAAAATAGTTTTCCTAATACAAGTAAAGTAGATACCATTATATTATAACAATGCATTGAGACGTAAGCACTGTAATGAACATCATTATTGGTTGGCATGAATGCGTGAATGTATTTGAAATTACTCAGAGTTGAAACGTAAACAATTGACATGACGTGGTAAAAGAAATATGTACTTTAAATAAGCCAAGATGTTTGCTAAATCTGATGAGGGGAAACAATAGACTTCCTGCTACTGGCAGAACGTGTCTGGTCACATTAACTTTGTTTACGAATGGTTCGTAATCTCTATTGTGACTTTGTGGGTTCGTAGAATTAAAAGTCCAACTTGCAGAAATACAAAATGTTCTTTATTTCCGTAGAAATACACTTCGTTCAATCCTTCAGCAGCCGAATTATGTCACATACACAATTAAAATCTACCAAGGTCGTTGACCACAACAAAGAGCTTACTCAACTTCCACTGTTTACAACTCCTGTTTACGGCTACGTTTACTACTTTTTTCAACTCTTTGCTGGCGTGTCGCCTCTTATATATACCACTACTGATATCTCGAGATATTTCTGGAATATTCTGTAACAAACAAGAAATCGACTGTTCTCTGTCAATCAAGATATCACTAGAATGTTCCATTTAACTCACGTTATCTGTATTGGCATGCCTTTTATGTCCGCGCTATGTTTATCTGCTTAGGCAAGTTGTTTATCTCTGTAATACACTATCCGTCCATTATCTATCTGCGCCGAACCTTTTTCTGTGCGCTTTGCCGGGACACTATTTTACTCTAGAGAGTTCAAAGCAGTACTATTCAGTTACTCTTCCATGAAAAAGTGTATCAGCTGGATCAATGAGATACGATCCACCTTCCCCGTTACTATTGCTAGAACAAACCAATTGAATTAATGTGGGCTCAAATTATGTTGCAAATAGAAATAATATTTTTAAACTGACTGACGTTGAAAGACTCATTCACGAAGAAATTGACAAGCAAAACAACAAGACTGGGAAAATTGCGTGAGACATCAAATAAACTACAAGAAGATGACTTTTGGAAAGAAATAGCACGTAATGAAATTTTGGAACCTGTCATCATAAATTTGCAGTACTCAGATGATGAAGACAATGACAATCAATTATCTCTTAACGTCAGTAACATTCACAGCTATACGGATGTACCGCTGGTATTTTTATTGGATTAGAAAAATAAGTAATTCATAAGCTATAATTTTAAACTAAATATTTAAACCATTTGTGTAATATACAGATATTCACGTTGTAATTGTAATTTCAAAAACTGCATTATTATAAAACTTTGGGAAATTCAGTTTGCGTTAGCACCAAGAACACTCCCAAGTGTGCGAGAGAGAGGTAAATATCAAGAGTGGGGATAACGAGGTGGCAATGCTGACGGCTCTAACACATCTGATTCGCTACAGGCGAGAACTCTTCCCCTTTGAAACACATAATAGTGGCTATTTTCATCACTAAAATAAGTTATTTAATCCACATCTTATATTCTTTTTGGAGAAACTGTGGTTTCACCTTTAAGGTCCTGTGAACACTCAAAAGTTCCGTTAAGGTATTTAAGGTATAGTTAGTGCCTCACTGCAGTGATTACCGATCACCAGTTTCTAACATGGCATAAAGTCCTGAATGAGCGACAAACAACATTAATTAATACATAAAATATGAAGCTATTAACAGTGAAGCAAACAAATATATACAAATATAATTTGTAACATAAAACTTCACTTATCAATATAAATATATATCTTATAATAATGTAATTCACAGAATAAACACTAGACAAAAGTATAATATCCATTATCCCAGTGCTAAACCTTCTTGCTTCCAGAAAGGTGTGTATTATGAAACTATCAAAATATTTGGCACACTTCCTAATGTGGTTACAGAAAAAATTGATAATTTCGGTGCTTTTAAAAATGCTGTTAGAGAGTACTTTTGCTCAAAATCATTTTTTTCTGTACAAGATTATCTGAATGACAAATTATCCTGATAATGCTTCTGTAGTTCTGTAAGTATTATCTAACTGTTCCAATGTCAAATCATTACCAATAAATCTTTGATGCATGTTGAAAGTTTATTTTTAATGTATATGTATTTAAGAAATAACAAGAATGGTATCCATTGCAAAAAGGTTGAGACGTACTGGCATAAGCCAAGTGAAAGCTGAATTAAAAAGTGTTTGATTTTGTATCATATATACTTATCCCTGCTTTGTTTTCCATAATGTTGTTCATATTGCCTGTATACTATAATATGTGTCTTATGTTAACTTTTGTACATATATATGCTATTAAACTTTATGTCTCTGGACATGTTCAATGTTCACAGCCTTTTCTGGCTACAAGTGAACCTACTGAATGCAAATCAATCTAATCTAATCTAAGAAATGATGAAAGTTTTCTTATAAATTGATTAGGATCGCAATTTCGTGAAACAGTTGTTCACATCTTCCGCTAAAGCCTCAAACAGCCTTGTGGTCAAGGCTGTTGCCAAGGTTACGTTCACCAGAGATTACCATGTTTTCGCCAGTACTACCAAAATCTGAAAATGAAACAAATTTAAAACAGAATAGACTACCTGTATTTTAAAATTCAGTATGCGATGCTTATTTTTTAAATAAATATCTTTTCCCAAACCAGCAAATTTATTGGACCATTCAACTGTTTTGATAATTTAACTTCTGGATTTATTTCATTGTTAAATGATGATCTGCCGATTGATCAGTTTGTTTGAACTTAATGTTATGAAGATGCTCTTTTGTTCTGATTTTCAAATTACATCTTGTCTTTCCAATATAAACTTCATCACAATCAAAACAATTTAATTGATAAATACCATATATTTTTGCTATTGGGAATTTTATGTTTTACAAAACTGCCGTAAATTTTTAATACTATATGTATTTTGAGGAACTACAGTTATACCAAACTCTTTAAAAAAAATTTGAAAATATTTACTAGCCCAAGGATGGTAAGTAAATATTTTAAAATTATAACTGTCTTTCTCTTTAAGGATAGAAATATCATTAACAGTTTTTTGATATTTAGATTTTTCAATCTTTTTAGGTATAAAGTCTTTATTAAAACCATTAATTAAACCAGTATTAATAATATTGTGACTGTGGGTTCGTGAAATTAAAATTCCAGGTTACAAACACTAAGAATTGCTCTTTATTTCCGTAGAAACACACTTTGGTTAACCTGAAATTCCAGAATTATGTCACATACACAATACAACTTGCAAGGTCAATGACCACAAACAAAATTCACACAGCTGTTCGCGCACACAAGTTCAATTAACATCTGTCTCCCAGTGGCAGGCAGCGGCTCCTTTTATAGCTTACTCACTATTTCGGAATGTTCTCAAACAATCAAGACGGCACTAGAAGAAAGAAACTCTCCAGAAATCCGTCTTCTTCCTCCTACTGCTTTGGCGAGCTTTTATCTCCGCACTGCACTGCCTGTCTCTTTGAACTTGTCGATTGCGCCACCTCGCTTCAACAATGCATTTGCAACACTGCTCCCTCCTCAAGGCTGGTCGTCCCGAACAGCACCATCGTAGCGGGCCTCACTGGCACCTCCTCTCGGCACAGTAACAATGTCCTGGCTACACATAGTCCGTGCACAGGCGTCTTCTGGTCCAGCACCATGTTCTTCGTCCGCTGGCCTTCCAGTCGCGCCCACAACACCACCTCGCTTCTCACGGGGACAACGTCTTCCCTCAGGATGACCCTGCAGATTCCAAGGCACTCTTCGGGTTGCCAGAGTATCACTTCTCCGTTGATCCGCAGGACCTTCCTGCCGACATCGACCGTCACCTTGTGGCTCCTGAGGGCATCCAGTCTTAGTATTACCTCCTCAGCCACCTTAGCAACGAACACCCACAGACGTACGGCACTCCGCCCCCAAGATCAACTGCAGCAGGGCCTCCCTCTCCACAGGCAAGTTGTTGTGCGATGCCGTCACAAGTTGGTATGGTCGGCTCGGTTTTCTCGACGGCAAACACTTGGCCACGTCAGGTCTGATGACGGTCACGGCTGCCCCGGTGTCCACGAGCACGCGGCACGGCTTTACTCTCACCCAACTGTCCGCCACTGGGAGACAGTTGTTAACTAAACTTGTGTGTGCGAACAGCTGTGTGAACTTTGTAGTCGATGACCTTGCAATATTTATTGTGTATGTGACATAATTCTGGAATGTCAGGTTAACCAAAGTGTGTTTCTATGGAAATAAAGAGCAATTTTTAGTGTTTGTAACCAGGACTTTCAATTTCACGAACCCACAAAGTCACAATATTATTAATACTGCTCTAATTAATCTTTTAATACTTTATACATAAAAAGACTGAAAAATCTAAATATAAAAGAACTGTTAAGGATATTCCTATCCTTAAAATAAAAGACCGTTATAATTTAAAAAAATTTACTTACCATCCTTGGGCTAATAAACATGTTCAAAAAGTATTAATTGTAGAAAAGAATAAACACTATAGAAATAAAAACACGCTAGAAATAAAATTGTACAATTTGCATCAAAAACTTACCAAACAATTAGGAAGTATATTTTGGGAAAATTTTGAAAACAATTTATTAGCATATCTTAATAGAAAAATGAAGACAAAAACAGCAAAGTTAAAGAATAAATTAAAAAATTTATGCCAGAAAGCAGGCACTTTTAAAAAGATAAATCAAAAAGACAAACATAACCTAAAAGATCATCTAAACAATGTGGTAAACCTATCAAACCAAAATTTTACAAAAACAGAACTGAATATGCTGAATCTAGGTTTAAAGACATGTGTAGATTATTCCAACCAAATTGAAGATTACATTGCTGACATCCAAATTGCTACACAAACACTTAATGAAGAAAGTAAAAACACAGTAAAAAACAAATGCTCCAAAATAGTAGAAGAGATTAAAAATGAAAAGAAAAAGAATTTTAGTAACCAAATCATAAAAGCTCTTAAAAAGAAACCAGTTATTTATACTAAAGCAGACAAGGGAAATAAACTAGTAATTCTGGAAAAAGAAGAATACACAAAGAGGATGGAAGATTTGTTAGAAGACAGTAATTACCAAAAAGTAGAAACTAATCCATTAAAGTACTGCATTGAAACCACAAATAAAATGCTAAAAGAGAGCAAAATAATCAACAAAAAAGAATTGCACAAAATTAAAGTAGATAATCCAACATTACCAAGAGTATATGGTCTGCCAAAAATTCATAAAACAGGGAAAGGCATGAGACCTATTACTAGTAGCATAAATGCCCCCACATATAATTTGGCCAAATGGTTACTAAGTAAATTTAATAGTTTTCCAAAATTTGAAAGTGCAAATTTAAGAAACTCTTTAGAGTTAGTAGAAAAAATCAAAGATATAAATTTGGACAAAAATGACAGACTGGTTTCATTTGATGTCACATCTTTATTTCCAAGCATACCAACAGAAAAATTGCAGACTGTGTTAAAAAAATGGCTAGCTACAATTGATATGGAAGCAATAGAAGCAGAAGAATATATTTCGCTAACAAAAATATGCATTGAACAAAACTTCTTTAGCTTTAATGGAAAACACTACAAGCAGAAATCAGGACTATCAATGGGCAATCCACTTTCACCTTTTTTGGCTAACTTATTTATGAGTGCATTTGAAACACAAATTAAAAAGTCCTTCCCATTGATCTTCAAGGTTTGGTATAGATATGTTGACGACATCTTTGCAATTGTACCAAGTAAACATTTAGATGATGCATTAAAATTACTCAATCTGCAAGAAAGGACTATCAAATTCACAATAGAAAAGGAAATCAATGGACAACTACCTTTCTTGGATCTAAATATCATCAGGAATGATACAAAAATAAAATTTGGAATTTACAGGAAGCCAACACATGCAGAAAATTATATAAAAAATAATAGCCACAACCCAATTACACATAAACATGCAATAATAAACAGCCTTACACACAGACTAGTCAACATACCCATGGAAAAAGAAGAATATTTCAAGGAACAAAAAGCAATAATACACATAGCAGAAGAAAACGGATACAACAAAAGTTTGGTGTTGAAGAAAATTAGAAAATCTAAACTAAAGAAAACCATTAAGGAAACAACCACATTTATTAAAGAAAAAGAAAGCAACAGCATATTCAGTTCATTCACATATCATCCAAAAACATTTAATAAATTTAAAAAGATATTCAAGGAACAAAATATCATCTTGGCACCTACTAATAGATACTCAATTTTAAAATTACTAAATTCAAAAACAAAAGATGAAATTCCTTCAGGTAACAAATCTGGAATATACCAAATAAATTGCAAGAATTGTGAAAAATGCTACATAGGTCAAACAAAAAGAAATTTAAAAACCAGAGTCAAAGAACACTTTAGAAACATCAGATTGAAACAAGAAGACAAGTCAGCAGTAGCATTTCATTTTTGGAATGAAAACCATGACATTGATCCAAATCCAAAATTATTAAAAGGAGTGATAAACCAAAATAGATTGACAACATGGGAGAACATATTCATCTGGAAAAATAAGGATCGCGTAATGAACTTTGAAATCCCGCCAGCAGATAATTTGACAAAAAAGTTCATAGTTCCACCACCAGAGAGAGCAGATAACAACAGTTGCCAGTTGGGAAGAGATTGAAAATGGAGGCCAGGGCCTTTGAAACTAGTCTCTCATAAATATATGAAAAAGTAAGTGACGAGTGTCAATAAACCAACCACAAATAATTTTTATATGTTCAAAAATGTTTTAAAGAGTTTGGTATAACTTTAATTCCTCAAAATAAATATGGTATTACAAATTTACTGAATTTCTCTAAAAAAAGATAAAATTCCTAATAATAAAAAATCTGGTATTTATCAATTAAATTGTTTTGATTGTGATGAAGTTAATATTGGAAAGACGAAACGTGATTTTGACACCAGAACAAAAGAGCATTTTCATAACATTAAGTACAAACAAACTGATCAATCGGCTGTAGCAGATCATCATTTAACAATGAAATAAATCCAGAAGTTAAATTATCGAAACAATTGAATGGTCCGATAGATTTGCTGGTTTGGGAAAAGATATTCATTTTAAAAAATAAGCATCGCATACTGAATTTTGTAATACAGGTAGTCGATTCTGTTTTAAATTTGTTTCATTTTCAGATTTTGGTAGTACTGGCGATAACATGGTAATCTCTGGTGAACGTAACCTTTACAACAAGGCTGTTCAATTTATAAAAAAACTTTCATAATTTCTTATAAGTTAAATGAAGTTTTATATTACAAATTATTATATTTGTAGCCATTAATTAACTTCAATCAAACGGGAAGATACCTCTATAACATTAGGCCTGAATTAATAATGGTTCATTTACTACATAAAATATAATTATGTCACAAACTTCACCTATCCTTTCAGAAAATTGATGAAATTTCCACAGAATTCAAGAACTAATAATAATTTAATAAATATATCCCTAAATAAAGAGGAATTTAATAGAGAAGATAAACATATTATTATTATTATTATTATTATTATTATTATTATTATTATTATTATTATTATTATTATTATTATTATTATTATTATTATTATTATTATTATTATTATTATTATTATTATTATTATTATTATTATTATTATTATTATTATTATTATTATTATTATTATTATTATTATTATTATTATTATTATTATTATTATTATTATTATTATTATTATTATTATTATTATTATTATTATTATTATTATTATTATTATTATTATTATTATTATTATTATTATTATTATTATTATTATTATTATTATTATTATTATTATTATTATTATTATTATTATTATTATTATACAAATATAAATATGATAATGAACTGAAGACGAACGACATGTGCCTTCGAAATCGATCTTAGAAGAAAGAAGTATTAACATCAACTTCTTAAGATAACTGGAGATTCATTAACAAATATTTATATTTGTGTAATATTTATTACTTCATTGTAACTAGCTTCATTTTCTATGTAAACGTTATTATTACTTGTTTAATTAATGCTTTTAATAAAGATTTTATACATAAAAACATTGAAACAGTTAAATATCAAAAAAATCTAAATGATATTTTTTTCATTAAAAATATAAATTAATATCAAAATTTTAAAAAAATTTACTTACCATCTTTTGGCTAATAAACACTTTCAATTTTTTTTTAAAGAATTTGGTATAAGTTTGGTTCCTTAAAATAAATATAATATAACAAATTTACTACATTTTTCTAAAAAAGATAAAATTATGATATTAAGAAATCTGGTATTTATCAATTTAATTGTTTAGATTGTTACCAGGTTTACAATGGAAGGACGAAACGTAATTTAGAAACCAGTATGAAAGAACATTTTCAAAATATTAGGTACAAACAGACTGATAAATTGGCCATGGCACATCATTTTTGGTCGTTTAACCATGAAATAAATCCAGAAGTTAAATTAATAAGGCAATTAAATGTTCTGATAGATTTAATGGTTTGGAAGACAATATTTATTTAAAAAAATAAGAAATCACCTAATGAATTTTGAAATACTGCTAATTGATTCTGTCTGAGTTTTTCATTTTCAGAGTTTGGTAGTAAATACAAATATAACATGACACCTAGCAGCAGTAACAATGACAGGAAAAAACAGAGAATGAGGTTGCAACAGATTTATTTGTGAAATTAGTCTCTTGAATTCTGTAGAAAGTGAAGTTTGTGACAAATAATTATATTTTATGTAGTATTTGCTGCTTCACTGTTGTTAGCTTCTGTTTTTTACGTATTAACATTTTATTTACTTTGTTCAGATTAAGTGAAATACATTAGTAGATGAAATGCAAAGCATGTGAGCATGTGCAAGGAGCATTAGTTGTGGTTGTTACTTGACTTCTTGTGAAGTTGTATAAAACAATAACTTACTCTGCCCATTTGTTAACAAACATTATCATTTTGAATGCATGATTACAAGGTTATTCAGCTGTCCAAGTTTCAACAGCTCATTCAAGATAATACAGTGCGCAACCCATAGGAAACAGTATGCTTAATTTCTAATGTGCTGACAAGTGCTACATTGTATGGTCCCTTTTTTGTCATACTACAATATTTTCACACATGATTTTATTGTTAAATGGCAAAAAGATCTTTCTTTATTTTTATTATTTTGACCATCGTTGGTCACAAATAGTTTCCTCCCTAGTATATAGAGTAGTCAAACTGTAGGATCAAAACAAACTGCAGCAAAGACTTACCTAATCCATAAACAAAGACTAGACAAGTAGATTCAATACCACTTGGTACAGTATAAACTCCTCTTACTCTTTCAACAGTCTGATTATAGTTTATAATAGAATCAGAGGGCATCGGAAGTTCTGGCATGTAAGGAATAACACCTTCCTCACGCATTTCAGGAGTGATAGTAATAGGACGACGAGGATCAACAAAAATCCAGGGTACTTCCAGGACACCTCCATTAGCCAATGCCACTGAAATAAAGAGCATTTAAACTGAAGTTAGAGTGATATCTACATTTTCTCTCAAGGATGGCAATAGTGGGATGAATAATACACACTATCACATCATATATCATTACATAATTAAAACATGTAATGCCTGCATCTGTCTGGCCCACCTGCCTGCCCACCTGTCTGTCCGTCTGTATGCATGTGTCTGTGTGTGTGTTCCTTTATTCACCCACATGTTCCATTAATTAGTAATACTGTCACCTTTGTAAACACTTGCTTTTATTGTCTCTGATACTGTGAGGTGTCATAACCATAATGTAAGGATATATATAGTAATTTTACGTCCTCCAATGTTAAGTCATATCGGATGGTGAATGAAATGGGTGAAATGATGCTCAAAAGTGTCCAGGGTCCATGGAGCTTAGAGCTACCCAACATTCATCTTTAAGCAAAAGGCGAAAACCCCGGAAAAAACCTTATGCAGGTAAGTCACCCTGACCGAGATTCGAACTTGGGACCTCTTGAATGTGGGGCAGACATCCTACCATCTACGCTACTGAGGCGGGCATAATGTAAGGATACCCAGTTAGTGTTAGTCCAAACCACCATCGACTGCAAGCACAACCCCTCCTGCCTGGCACAGGTTACCAGCTGTAGGTGACAGCCGAGCTACTCATCAATCCTCAGGTGTGAGAAGTGGTTCCGTATCACCACAGGTTACCATCAGAGGATACCAGCAAGGTCAGTTGGTCCTCTTATTAACTAATCAGGAGTGTGAGCAGCTTCAAACATTTTGCCTGCCTCGGTAGCGTGGTGGTAGCATGTCTGCCTCACGTTCAAGAGGTCCCGAGTTCGAATCTCGGTCAGGGTGAGTTACCTGGATAAGGTTTTTTTTCGGGGTTTTCCTTTATCCTGAAAGACGAATGTCGGGTAACTCTAAGCTCTATGGACCCCGGGCTCATTTGAGCATTATTTCACCCATTCCATTCATCGTCCGATATGACTTAACGTTGGAGGACGTAAATAAAAAAAAAATAAAAAAAATTCAAACATTTTAACAATGAGTTAGTGTGTCACAAGACAGTGAACAGTGTTTCACCAAATAAATTCTTCATAAGTGGGGTTGTGTGACGTGAAAGTTTTCATTATTTTTTTTCACTTGCGGCTAAACTTTAACATTTTAAAAGAAACTTTTATTATACTGGGGACTATTGGTTTTGTTGTTATTAGTATATAGGTACATTGTGTGTCTTTTTTTTTAAGAACACTTAAAATTTCTATTGTTAACCAAATAAACAAGACAGAATGTATAATTTCTAATCAACAAGGGCATTGATTGTGGTGGCCCAGGGGTTATATCACCATAAGTATGTAATTTGACTTCAACAGTGGCTTGAACCACATGATATGTGACATCACCATGTGAGTAGCAAGCTCCAGGCGGATAGCCATTAACTTTCCCCTAGCCAGCCAACCATTGTTGCTGTATTTTTAAATTAATAAATTTGGTTAAACATGGATTGAATTCTGTTTCGCTGAAATATCTAAAATCCCAACCTTCCTGCCAAGCATGTTTTGACTATCCATCTCAGCTTTTACGGGTTCTGTATAGGAAAACCGATGTTGGTCACAAGTTTCTGCTTGAAAGAAGCAATATCACTGCTGCAAGACTAAAATTTCTGTGCAAAATGCACAATGTTAGAAGTACAGGTGATTCCAGGTCATCTTTTATTTGGATGAAACATTGGTTAATCAAAATTCACTGCAGGACGTAAGATAAGATAAGATAAGATGCTTTATTGTCACATACGCTTACAGATAGTGAGTAAAAACTCAGTAAACAGGTGACTCGTCAACAGTAGAAAATTTAAAATAATAATAATAATAATAATTACACAAAATAACAATAACACTAATAATATAAATACTAATAATAAATATAATATAATTACTAATAATATCAATACAACTATATACAAATATTGTTATAATTATGACATGCCCTTGGAATAATATTGTCAGAATATTAGAATTACAAAATGACAAAAAATTTCATTATAATTCAATTTTATCATCCATATATTCAATAATCGAGTAGTAGGCTTTGTCCATTAGTAGGTTATTTATTGCTTTATTAAAGCATTTGAGGTTTTTCATTTCACGGATTCTTACAGGTAATTTATTATATATTTTTATTCCTGCATATTGTGGGCTTTTTTCATACAGTGCTAATCTGTGCATGGGTGGTTTTAGATTATTTTTATTTCTCGTTCCATGATTATGTTGCATTTGTGAATTATAAATTGTATCAAAATTTGAATGGATGTATTTATTTATTTCATACAGGTATTGGGATGGTAAGGTTAATATCTTCAGGTTTTTGAACAGGTTTCTGCATGAAACTTTTGGTCTTGATTGAGTCATTATCCGAAATATCTTTTTTTGACTTTTAAAGATCGTTTCCCATCCCGTAGAGTTCCCCCATAGTATTATTCCGTATGTCATCAAAGAGTGGAAGTAACTGAAGTACACTATTTTTCTTGTTTCGAGGTTTGTTAATTTAGTTATGCAGCTCATATTGAAGGATGCACTGTTTAATCTTTTGGACAAATAACGGATGTGATCATCCCATTTTAATTGTTGATTTAAAAAAATACCCAAAATTTTTGAGTTTTCTGTAGGATTTATAGCATCAGTTGTGATAAACCTCTCAGAATTCTTTCCTTGAGTGCTGAACTGCATAACTGATGTTTTGGAGGTGTTAAGTTTGAGGCCATTACTCGTGAACCACTTCTGTAGGCGAGTTATAGTTTCACTTAAATTGGTTTTTAACTCCTCTAGGTTGTGCCCATTGAGTAAAATGGAGGTGTCATCAGCATACATAATTGTTTTCCCCTTTATGGAGTTAGGTAAGTCATTTGTGTAAATTATATACAGTAGGGGTCCCAAGACACTTCCTTGTGGGACTCCTGTTTTTATTTGTTCCCAATTTGATTCAACAGTTCCCTTTAGATTATTAATGACTGTTTTCTGTTTACGACAATTAAGATAATTTTGAAACCAATTTAAAGCAACGCCCCTTATGCCATAGAATTCTAACTTTTTTAATAATATATCATGGCAGACGCAATCAAAAGCTTTAGAATTATCACATATCAGAACTGCTGTTTGTTGTTTCTTATCAATCATTTTAGAAGCATCATTTACCAAGGTAGTTAGGGCTGATATTGTTGAGTGCTTTTCCCGGAATCCATGATGTGAGTTACTTAACTTGGTGAATTGTTCAAAATAAGACATGAGTTGTGCATGCACAATCTTTTCAAGTATGGTGGAGAAAGTTGGAAAGATAGAGATAGGTCGAAAATTTTTAAATTCGGCCTTCCCTCCTTTGTGTATGAGTTTAACTAGGGCGTATTTCATTCTCTCTGGAACAATACCCGTAGCTAGGGAATTATTAATTATTTGGCTCATTGGTTCGCTAATTTCATGTTTTATTTTCTTAATTAGAAATGGTGACAGTTCATCCCAGCCACAGGAGGATTTTGGTTTGAGTTTACTGATAATTTCAATAATTTTTCCTGGTGTAACATTTGAGAATTGAAACTGGGGGGTTAGCATTAGGCAATTATTATTATACAATTCAGTTATGGCATCTTGCATTGATGGGGGAGTATCTCGAATTTGATTACCAATATTTACAAAATAATTATTTAATGATTCCGCTGTGTCAGTACTCATATTACTTAAATTGTCTAAATTGTTTGTACTGTTTATTCCTACGTATTACGTATAAATAGTTTGTTTCCTGATTTTTGTACTGTTTTATATACAGAATTTAAGGGTATGTAACTGCAACACATTGGAGCCATAATGTAGCTTAGTTTACCAGCTAAGCAGATTTGGTGAGACAAAGACAGACGCATCTTCCATCTCTATCTTCCACTCACTGTGGAACTGGTAATGCCAAAAGAGCACCATCTTGTACTGGCTAAGGCCATGTTCATTCTTGTTTTGCAGCACATCATACTTTAATTAAATTTATCATAACAACACTGTTTTCAACACTTTCAAGAAAGGAATTGCAACATCATACTTTGTTTACTACAAGTTTCTTTCTTCACATGATTGCATATCCATTTTCCTTGCACTGTTCACCCACAAATTTTAGCAAAGAGTCTTCTACCACTAACACATTTTATTTCTTGCCTTTATGAATTGAGTTCAAAGCATCCCTTCAGATTGGATTTTTATACACTTTAATACTTCTATCACCTACTTCATCAAGGATTTCAAACCTGTTTCACATCGCAATATTTGTAACATTGTGTTCTGCCAGTTTATATCCTGCAAATCATGTCTTTGTCACCGAAGAACTTTTTATCTGTCGATATAGAATTTTAAATTTAAAAACTGATTAGTTTTATTATTACTATTATTTCCCCATTTATACTTTGAAAACAGAAGAGTTACAAGTTTTTTTTTGTTAATTTGTTACAATTAATTATAACGAGTTACTGTCTCAATGAAAAACAAGATGGTTATCTCTTTGCAGGCACTGAAAAAAATGTTAAGAATGTACATGGATTACTGTGTAGAGGCCGTCTAAGATACAGTGCTGTTAGTTTAAGAATCAGCGCCCGTGACAGTTGCCATGCCATGGCGGTCACCTGCTTGCTCGTTGGTACTCTGCAGTTTTAACTCATGGAACTAAAAACAATGTAAGTTAGTTCCTGTGCTATATTAATTACAGAAGTTGGTTCTAACCCTAATTACAATAGCTGCTGGAAGTACTATACACAAGTCACACCTTTGTAAAAACTTGCATTCACTTTCATCAGTTCCACTGTACCAATCTTACCTATTACCCCTACAAATGTTTTCTTTAAATTGCATCTAAGGTACACTGTGTGATGAACTGACATTTTGAAAGATTAAATGGGTATTTTCAGCAGGATGTGACCACGCATACTGCTGCGGCATCCATGACAGAGCTCTGCCGTATCTTTGGCAATAAAATTAAAAGCAGCAGACTATGGCCAGCCCATTCCCCTGATCTGACACCATTAGATTTTTATTTCTGGGGAGCAGTAAAAGTTAAAATGTATGCAAATAATCCACATACCTTAGACGAACTTACATACGAGTTGCATTTAATCTTTCAAAATGTCAGTTCATCACACAGTGTACCTTAGACGAACTTAAAGAAAACATTTGTAGGGAAATAGGTAAGATTGGTACAGTGGAATTGATGAAAGTGAATGCAAGTTTTTTTATGAAGGTGTGACTTGAGTATAGTACTTCCAGCAGCTATTGCGATTTGAGTGAGTATTGACTTTTGTAATTAATATAGCACAGTAATTAAGTTATGTTATTTTTAGTGAAAACTGCCGAGTATCACATGGCACAGAACTGTCGCAGGCATCGATTCTTAAAATAACAGCAATGTTAATACAATTTTGTGCTTCACTGTATCATAGTCCTTACACAGCACTGTATTAGTAACACATTAGGTGAAGCACACTTCTAGCATTTACTTTCTTTCTTACACTTGTATAATTTTAACAAAATATGTTTCCAGCAAAACTTTAATATAAAATGATAATGGAAGTTTAGTAACTAAATCACATTGACATTCACAAATAACAGTTATGTTCAGTTGAACTATAAACTTACAAAAACCTTAGATAAACTCACTGAGTATGTGCTTGCTAGTTACACCCTTCTCTGTAACTGTTTCCTTCATTCCTTCAATCCATGAGGGAAGAATATACGCCTGTCTGTCAACAATTGGCTGCACTGGTGCTGCTAGTGAAGAAAATGCTGTAAAAGTAATCAAGATAACATATTACAAATGCATAATGACTTGTTTCTTTGCGTCACAAGTACATGATGTCTAATTGAAGTACCTGTAGTATTGCTTTGGTCCTTGCCTTCATACAGATCCAAGGTCACAATTTCAGTTCTCCTGGATTTGTCACTGAAGTAGCTGTATAAAACCCAATTTTCACTATGCAGAACATGAATAGGTTCTCTAGCACGTTTGTGGATATTGAGAATACTACGGAGCCAGATACTACATCTATCAAGTAGATGTTCAGTAGTTCTGAAATTAAGACCAAAAGCAATACATTAGAGAGTAATATGTAAAAGAAATGAAAGCTAACAACAGTGAAGCAACAAATATTACAATAAAATATAATTGTCACAAACTTCACTTATCTTCTAATAAAACTGATGAAATTTTCACAGAATTCAAGAGACTAGTTTCACAATATTTTTGCATCTTCATTCACTTTTTTTTTCCATTGTAATTGCAACTGCTGCTAGCTATTGTATTATTTTTATATTTATTACCAAATTGTTTCTGATAAACAAATCCTGGCCATGGCATTGAATTTTTCATGTTGACTCTAACATAAATGATA